>KN475887.1:0-37980 GCA_000787095.1 Periophthalmodon schlosseri
TTGAAATATGACTTTGATTTTACAACATTGAAAAAGGCTGCCCCCTACAGGCTTCTAACAAATCACTTCCGGTAAGCGTTGTGTCAATTTTGAAAGAGACGTTAGTGAGTTTGTGCTGAAAATGCTTAAGCGACTCCTTAAATGTGTGCGTAATTGTGCTTGTCCACCACCCAAAACAACAAAATGCTGCAGTCATACCTGATACAGTTGTCGGGATCTGTTTTACAGTCGGTATTGCACATGAATCTCTCCCAGTGCAACCAGCCCATTGTAGGTGTCAGTGCCAAACCATTGTCCAAGGCGTCCGCGGCAGAACTCATTAAAACAACGACCGCGAAGACAAGCACAGCTCTCGCCATCGTCTCAAAGCAGGTAATCAATGTCCTGCTATTACAGGTTGATTTAAACCATGTAATCTTAAAACGAGCACATTTCCTTGTATTCATAGCGTTCGTACCGCCTCTTGAAGACTGACGTGCGTCTGGACCAATAGGAGCGAAATGCGTCTTTGTGCCTGTCCAATGGCGCTCCGAGCAGAGGTAGGTACAAAGTGAGTCAGGTGAGTTGGGTGATAAAACAGTCAGATGACACCAGTAACTATGTCAGGTATTTGAAGTGGGAATTTCACCTTTTGGGTGATATGTTTTAGCATATTACATATTGTGTACAACAATGATTAAAATTTTAAATTGTGTTTATTCGATCCTACTTAGCCCTGTTCTCACATGTAATCAAAGCCATATGTAGTATTTTAGCTTGACTTAAAAATGTAAATATTTGTTGTAGGCTAAATCAGTCACATCAAATGATTTTATGTTTTACACAAACATAAAAACATGTCAAATCAGATGTTCGCCAAATAGACGTACTAGACTTATAGCCAGTTCTAAACACCAGTCCTCTTTAGCAGTACTCTCACTTGAGTACATGTTTGCTCTACTCTCCTCTTTGTTTTGTTCAAAATGCCTATAATTATATGTGGGCATATTGCATGATAACTTGAAACCATAGGCCTATAACTATACTACTTTATAAGTGACAATAAGCAACACAAAACTACATATAATAGGCTATAATTTACTTGTCTTGAACAATAAAATGGATACATAATGTAGCAGTGAATGTCTGCAGTGCACACTGCTGAATTCCTTTAAAGAAAACCTCATGCTGCTGAGTTCCCAGGGGAGGTTAGCTAATCAAAATTGCCATACATGCCATCAGCTATAATTTAGCAGGACTATGTACATATTGATGTGGCTTCAAGCTATTTATTAGCGCTGGATCCAACACAACAGTTTGACTGTTGAGTCATTATAAGAAGTAAAAACAACGTGTTCCTTAGTGGTAAATGGACACCCCTCTGCTTAGCTAAATGAATCTGGATGTTTTCACTTGAAACTGTCAGAGATGCTCTAACACATGCAGAGAGACTGATGAGATGTGCATACTTTGTTATGGTTGTACTTTAGAGCAAACATAATAAAATGATTATGGAGTTTGCACTGACTTTATTTATTATAACAAAAACAAAGCAAGGTTATAGTGTCATGAGACAGATCTGTAAATAGCCCTGTGATCTGTCAAGGCTTGGATTGTTGTCTTTTCTTCTCACGCAGTGAAGAGCAATAAACAATTGTGAGTTGGCAGAATTCCTGATGATGATAATGCTTATATTCCCACTGTTGTCGGATTGTAAAATGGACACAAAACCTGACCTTTTGTCAAATGTCAAGGGCAATTTTTTTCTTTTTTGTCAGCCCTTACCATTATAAGAGGTTTTACCCAGAGACTGGCCTCATACAAAATATTTGTCCTTAGTTCAAACCGGCTCCAAACCTCTAAGCATCGAAATGTCAGATTTAAATTTGACTCTGCCAAAATTATGACCCGGGCAGTGGTGGAATGTAAGGAAGCAGAAGTAGTAAAGTACTGTATTTAAGTAGAAATTGTAGATATCTGTACGTTACTTAAGTACTTAAGTGTAAAGCGGTATACTTTTTACTTTTACTTCACTACATTTGAGAGCAGGTATCTGTTGAGACCTGCTGAAAAGGCTGAGGGGTTTATTTTTAACATGTTCATAGTTTAAGCAAACAAAAACATACATATAAAAACAGCTAGGAAAAAAATGTCTTCAGTTGTTTCTGTTGAACAAAATTCAACACAAATCTATCCAAATCAAAACATTTGAAGCATTATTAGAACTCAAACACACAAAATACTTTTACTTTTTACTCTTTAAGTACATTTTTTACTTAATGAGTGCGGGTACTTTAATACAGGTACGGGTACTTTAACACTACTACTAGTTTAATACTTTCACTCGAATAGATTTTTTCATGTGATACTTTTACTTTTACTTGAGTATTTTTTTGCTCCGGTATCTGTACTTTTACTTAAGTAACAAATATGAATACTTCTTCCATCACTGGCCCCTCACAGAAGACAGTGCCATGACAGACGTATAGTGGTAACTTTCTAGAGTAGATATGGACAGAATGAAAAGAGGACAGCACAGATATGCCATAGTCATGTAACTCTATGATCAGGGACTTGCGCTCATGCTACGTTCAGGAGAAAGAAAGAAAGAAAGAAAGCCATTTATTGACCTGTAATGAGCTCCTGACATTGTTTATATCTGAGTGTCACTGGGGAGAGTCCACACGTGCTGATGGTGCTGCTTTAAGGCTCTTGTTAATCTGAGAGCCTCTGAAATAGCTTTGGTAATAACCTATAGAAACAATCTTATCAGCTGTAAATTGTGTTGTTAACTGGGGACATTTTTCAGCATTATTTTTCATTTATCATTTCTGGAGTGGAGTTATGACTGGATAAGCAGTTTCATATTCTTCCTCTTATTTTCAAAAAGGAATTACTGAGACTTTCCTAGCAGTATGGTGCATTTTACGACCAAAAACTATGTCTTCACAAGTTAGTAACTAAATATGTACAAAAGCCTATTGGGTAATTTGTGTGTTACTTTATCCTGCACTAGTAAACAAAACAAAAAAACTCATCAAATTGTAACCATTCCCTTAAGCTACCTTGCAGATATTAGGTGAAGTGAAAGCTTTTTTTTTTCCAATAAATCTTAATAGTAATAAATAATTCACCAAGAACATTATTCATATTTATAGCTAAGGGCCACTATCAACACTATCAACAGAAATACATTTTTTTTTCTTTTCAAACAACAACTACAGCAATCTGTCACACTTATTTTAGCAGATAATTAGTCTCATTTTCTGCTAGTGTGAATACCAGGTGAGTACATGTGAAATATTGTAATTAATGAGCTCTATAGCGAGCGGATGGTATGTTTGGTACTTTGAAACAAGCATTCTTAATAGTATTCAGTTCATTCTATAGATGTTTATAAGTATGTGTGTACTCAAAGAATGACCTACTGCAGCTGAAGCGCCGTATTGTCCTGTAATGATTTGATATTTTGTGTTTAGTTCAGGGTTGGCAGCTTTTGTTGTTCTTGTAATTGTTTGTTAATGTAACAGCTTTTGTATGTGGCACTTGGTTGCTATGCCGACGAGTTGACGTGAAGGTTTTATTCATCAGTTACTGGTCTGTTTTTGGAGACTGGCTCTAGTGAGTTGAGACTGCTGTTGTTTTGCTCTTGTTTTGGCGTGGGTTACGACCTACGGTAGCCCTCGTGTTCGGAAAGTAAACAACCAGAAGTACTTTGGTGATATTTACTGACTGAAAGCTGACTATTTGTTTGTTGTGATATTTTTATAGACTTTGCCATTCTTCAGACGCCAGAAAGAGACAGAGCCATAGGGCAGTTTTGACAAGGGCTTAAAGTGAATTTGGCACTACTGCAGCTTCGCGCTAGTATCTGCTTTAGTCAGCTGCATTTTTTGTTATTTTATAGTTAAGTGGATTATGATTTGCCTATAAGGAGTAATAAACAAAACATTTCCTTGAATCTTGGTGTAAAAATTTGACCACACTTAAAAGAACACACTTTATGACCTTGTACTTGTCTCGTGAATTAAACATATTTTCAGACTTTCAGGCGTCTGTGATTATGATTTTCAAACACAGCTTTTGAATGAAAATCAATTCATTTTTAAAAATATGAATGGGGAATTTTACAGGTAGCAAAATTCTTCAGAAGTGAATACATATGGCTTTTAAATACAACCAGAATTGGGTGTTAATCATAAACCAAAACTAAGTGAGGTCTAATCCAGTGGTGGAAGGTAAGTAAAAGTAGTAAAATAGCTTACTGTAGTTGCAAGGTGTGTAGAATTTTTATGTATCTTTACTTAACTTACTTACTGAAATACATTTTACAGTGAATACTTTTCACTTTTACTTCACTACATTTGAGAGCAGGTATCTGTACTTTCTACTCCACAACATTTTTGAACTGGACTGAAAGTAAAAAGTACTTTTCATATGATTTGAGGGGTTATTTTTACCATGTTCGTGGTAACATCCTGACTAAAGTTTTTAAGTTCAAGCCTCGGATTTGAGCGAACAAAAATAAATACACAAAATGCATACGAAAAATTGATTTGTATTGCTACTGTTGACCAAAATATGTATAATTATTTATTTTTTTTATTAATATCACTACGTTTAACACTTTAACAAATTGACAACACTTATGTGAAATACTTTTACTTTTTAACCTTAAAGTACATTTTTAAACAGGTGCTTAAATACTTTTCATGTGATACTTTTACTTGTGTATCTGTACTTTTACTTAAGTAACAAACTTTCCTTTAGATGGTAACATTACTAGTTTAAACTTAATAAGTTTACTCAGTACGCATCCACTAGGACTAGACCAGGACTAAACAAGGACTAGACCAGGACAAAGCCAAAACTAAACCTGAACTAGACCACGACCAGGACTAAACCAGGGTTAGACCATGACTAAACCAGGACTAGACTAGGACTAAACCAAGACTAGGCCAGGACTAAACCAGAACTACACCAGGACTAAACCAGAAGTTCTAGCCCAGCATTAGACCAGGTGTAAAGCAGGACTAAACTCAGACTAAACCAGAACTAGACTAGGACTAAACCAGGACTAGACTTGGACTGAACCAAGACTGGTCAGGACTAAACCAGAACTAGACCAGGACTAAACCAGAAGTTCTACCCCAGGACTAGACCAAGTGTAAATCAGGACTAAACTCAGACTAAACCAGAATTAGATCAGGACTAAACCAGAACTACACCAGGACTAAACCAGAACTGGACCAGGACTAAACCAGGACTAAACAGAACTACACCAGGACTAAACCAGAAGTTCTAGCCCAGCATTAGACCAGGTGTAAAGCAGGACTAAACTCAGACTAAACCAGAACTAGACTAGGACTAAACCAGGACTAGACTTGGACTGAACCAAGACTGGTCAGGACTAAACCAGAACTAGACCAGGACTAAACCAGAAGTTCTACCCCAGGACTAGACCAAGTGTAAATCAGGACTAAACTCAGACTAAACCAGAATTAGATCAGGACTAAACCAGAACTACACCAGGACTAAACCAGGACTAGACTAGGACAAACTCAAGACTAGGCCAGGACTAAACCAGAACTACACCAGGACTAAACCAGAACTGGACCAGGACTAAACCAGGACTAGACTAGGACTGAACCCGGACTGAGCCAGGATATGTGCCAAACGGTGACCTTTGTTGCACGCATCCACATTTAGTCCCACCTCACTACCTACCGCCTTTTCACAACACGTAGTAATCATCTATTTACTGTACACAAGCAGCTGGGACTGTACACGCACAATTTCCACAGCTCCGTGAGAAGCGAGTCAGCCTTCCTCCGAGTTCTAACTTATCTTCCACGGGTCGCATGTTGCATCTGTGTTACGGAAGCAAGCGCTGACCTTTTCACTGAGAGATATACCGATGCCAAGAAAAGCCCTGCGGACTCCGATAAGCCAAATCATGCATGTACCAAGCGTTCACTGCCCCCCCAAACCTCACCCGGGAAGTAAAATCTTTTGGTGTATTCTGTTTTGTACAAAGGGCTGAATCAATGCGGTTCTTTTTTTAAATAAAATATACTCGGGGCCTAATTTTTCACTTACGGTTGAAAAATTGAGTCGTTCCCCGCAATGTCGCCTTCGCATTACCTCAAGAAATTATTCAGTATAGCAGCTCAATATGTCTCATGGTTTACCGCAGACCTGCAAATTGATTTCTGCAGGTGAGTTCGCAGCCTAGAGCATGTTTCTCCGGTGCCGTGCAGTGGGAGCAGAGAAAATAAAGTCACACATACTTTATTTCTAGTGGGAGCTTAAGTTTTAACAGCTTTTTGGTTAATAGATCTACGTAGCCTTCACTAGGAAAAATAACAATGCGAATCTGTGTATTCAAGTCAAATGAATGAACGGTCAAGATTAGAGATCAACCAATGTGTTTTGGGGTTTTTTTGTTTTTTTTATCATGGCTCATGCCGATACCAATGCTGGTGGTTTTCTACAATGTGATGACGTCATACTCTCGGATGTGGGGCAAGAGCAAGAGCAAGTTGATTACATTGTACTTTCATAAGGAATATTCAAAAAGTGAATTCACAAATATTGAACCTCACCATTTCTATTAGTGACTAGACCTGAGAACTCACTACATTACAAGTATCTGCATTTTAACAATACTAATTTACTGCCCCACGTGTATTAAATAATATTGGCCTATAGAATGGTGTCATCTGAAACACAGTAACTCTTTTAAAACCAAAACACCAATTTCCCCCAAACTATATGAATAGAAATTGAAAACGAACTAACCCACAATCTTATTTCACTAGTGCAGACCAAAAAGAGCTATGCAGTCACATTTTCTCACAAAGTTAAATGCTTTTCCTTTAGTCAGGTGGTCAGTCAAACATATCGACCTGTGTTAAAGTTAAGGCCAGTAGCAGATAAGATAAAAAGTGCAAATATCTGCCCTCTGTCATGTCTAATTAAGATGTGTATGGGTTCTGATGGAGTTTGAACCAGTTACCCTCTGGTTTTAGGGCAAACACACACTGTGCCGCTGGTGTAGTTTGTATAGTTTGAGAAATCACTGCTTGATTTTTACTCCCTCCACTTCTATTATTAGGCTACCATTTTATAATCTACTTTTATATACTGTTAGTACTACTAACAAATGACTACTGCACATTTTACCATATTTATTTATTTATTTGTTTGTTTATTTATCCATTCATTTATTCATTCACCCATTCATTCATCCTAACTCATATTTTACTGTTATTTTCCGCTGCTATCCAGACACAACAGACACCAGAGGAGGTGCCCTTTTCTGTGATAATGAAAACGCTACCATATTTTCTTACAGTGACAGCGAGAATATGTGTTTGGCATAAAAACAACTGTCCTTGTGTTTGTGCAAGGACCTGCCTTAAGAAAAGACGGCCGAGGGTGGAGGGATACGGAGGATGCTGGGATTTATGGATAGCATCACCATGGTAACAAGGCAAGATGAGTATCCTTGTTCATTCAGGAGATTCCACAATTACGATTCCGTGTCCTCTCCGTGCCCCCTTGCCCCCAACACCCCTTGTTTACAGCGTGGATACAGTTCATTATACTTAGCACTAAGCTCTGTAGCGCTCAAATCAAATTGCAATGGCATAATGAGATTTTAACTTCCTTTGCATGTCTTTTTGTTTTAAATGCTAATTACTAAAATGAACCAATTCACAACCGTTAATAGTGTGACATGCAAATTAAAGCTTCCTAGTCTCACCAACAACAGCTAAATATTTTAAGGTTTTGGAAAGAAGTTTGAAGAGAAAGTGCTATTCCCAATGCTATGGCGGTTGTGAAGATTAGCAGACCAGCTAGGACAAGGTAACAAAAGCCATCCCATGTGTTTTCATTATTTCAAACAGGATTCTTCTGAACACTTTTCTGCACATTTGATCTCGATGGAAAAAGTTGTGAAAAGTAAAAACAGCAAACGGGTAAAACTGAGTGAGCAGAGCAAGCTTGAGGCTGTAAACGCATTGTGATATTATTGATAGGGTGACCGGACATCCCCATTTTACCAGGGACCGTCCCAGTTTTGAGCCCTGTGTCCCCTGTCCCAGCAGATTTAACCAAAACCATTGATTTGTCCCAGTTTTACACAAGAAATGTCCCAGGTGCAACTATTTTAGTCCAATTTGATACCTGCCAAAAGTAAAGAGGGGCATAAATTGTCATTTGTTTATCCAAAATAGAGAAAAATGACCAGAACACAAAATTATGTTTTCAATTGTACTGACTGAAGTCTCTCAGATGACGTACTGACTCACAACAAGACATGTGAATGTGAAAGTCATGTATGGACCGAGTGCATAATGATATTCTTAATTACACGCTCTTTTCACAGTTTTATTATTGCCGAACACCCCAACCCGGCTGTGTCCCAGTTTTTCATTTTGAAAATCTGGTCACCCTAGATAAAATTGCTCTACTTTTACTGTATATCTTCTCATCTGTGACCATGGATAGGCAAACCACTTTTTAAAATGTGTTTTCTCTTATTCAAGGACTGCATTTCAGCACGGTATACCTTCAAAAGAGAATACTTAGCAGAAAATATTTAGCTGTAGAACTTTGAGCTTGAAAGTGAAAAGAAATACTTATACCAGGTTCAGTTCAGTTCGTAGACTCTGTTCTATTGCGAGGATGAAGATGAAGGTCTTTACTTCTCTCTAGGAATCTTATGAAATGTCTGCTTCTCACAAAACCTCTTGACCTGCCAGTCCAGTCTCCAGAACATTCTATAGATGTATATTATTTAATGTGTGAGTTCGATGTCATCATATGGAATTGTTAAGGCACAGATTGTGTAAAGTGTGGCATTAAACATTAAACTGTAAACAAATAAAATAATAATTGGAAAAACGTACTTTCTGCTGTGAGCATTATTGCCTCGTCACCTCCCCACAGATCTGTAACATGGCCTGCTTGTCTCTATCAAGATAGAAGACAGAAAAGTTACATAATGCACCTTTAAAGGGCCCATATTGCACTATTTTCTGATCTATGTTATAATGTTGTTTCCTCATTACAAACAGACCTGGAGTTGTGTTTAGTTTCATTCACACGTTTAACACACAAACCCTGTATATTTAGGCTGAGTTCTTCTCTCAAACAGAAAACACTCTGTTCCACCTTGTGATGTCATGTCACTGTGTTTTTAAACTCCATACACCTTCAATAGAATCATTTGGATAATGTCAACCCTGGAATTGCCAATCTCTACTGAACAAAAGGTAAAACGTAGCTGGTAACTTGAAAAACTACAGCTTCATGGCATCACAAGGTGGAACAGAGCATTTTGAGCTTTGGAGATGTAGACAGACTAATAATGCAGGGTTACTCAAACATGTGTGAATGAAACAAAACAAAACTCCATGTTTTTGAGGAGGTAACGGTCCATTTTGTGTAATAAAGGACCTTTAACATATGGCTGGGCAATGACATTTTAAGATAGACTTGGCACTAAAATATCTTTAAATGCAATTCCATGTAATGTGAATCTAATAGCACTTTTGCTCTTGTAGTTACAATGGTGCAATGAATGAGGCATGTGGGTTCATATAAGCCAAACACTCCCCAGCAGGAAGTGGACAGTGACTGAGCGTTTTTTGAAATGCCTGCTGAGCATATATTTCTGTGTGTTGTAACCAATTGCATCCAACAACAAAAACTGAAAATAAAAAAAGGAAACTGAAATAAATTCTATATTCTTTAGCCTTGTGCAAAAGTGCAACCGCTGGTCTCTCCTCCCTGGTCTCCTATGTCTCTCAAAGTGATCGGCTCTTGGCTTCTCAGCAGGCCCTGCGTTTCCATGGCAACTGGGCTTGGTGGATGTGCTGGAGATGCTGTAATATCACTGTAGGCAATTCCTAATGTGGTGTAGCTTTGGCTTAGCAGAATTTGTGCTGACCAGAAGTTAGAACATGTCAGTGGTTTATCAAGTTAGATCGCATGTGTCAAACTGCACGCTTTATTTGTATCAGCACTTCCAAAGCCTTGTATGCAGTTCAAAAATGGAACCAAAGGAGCCATGGATATCTTGCAAAATATGCTGCAAAATTATGTTCAACTAACATGAGAAAAATGACATGATGTTAATGGGTTTTTCTTCCTGGATCAAGTGCAGTATATGTAAGTGTATTGGTATTTTGCAGTGACATAATGCTGGGGGCGTTCAGCAGTGACCATGGTGACACAATGCGCATACACAGCCTAAAAAGTTTTAAGATAGTCTGAAAACTCTAAAAGTCCTTAATTGATTTATTCAGCACATTTTCAGCAGCCTGTGATCAATACGAGCGTTCATGGTCCTGCTTAGGCGAGTGTGACTAACTGAAAATCTGTTGGCTAACGCTAGCTAGTTTGGGAGTGTAATGTTATTTGAAAGGGACTTTTTTAATCGCACACATATCATCCCACCTGTAGTTCCAGCTGAATCAGTTCTTTATGATCAGATCATGTTAAACAAAGCTCAGATTAAAGTCTAATTTGAGTAACAGAGCTTTAGACAGAGCAGTGCCTCCAGTTAGCATCACACCCCCAGTGAATGTTGTTGGTATCAGCTGCAAAGTGTCAAAATGATCTAAATAGTGCACTTTTAAAGTTCTGTCAGGTCTATGTAACTTTTCTGGTGAAGGAGAGTTATTGCTTTTCCTGGAATATTCCACAGTATGGCATTAAACTTACTTTCATGCATTTATCCAATTATACGTGCTTTTATTAAACATACCTTGAAAAACATGCACTTTTACCGTGAGCAGGGTCACTACTCATCAGACCTGACCTGTACCTTCACCTGCTGCGTCACCTGCTTGTATTCAGATATAGTTAAGTTTAATGCCAAACTGTGGAACATTTTAGTGAAAGCAATAAAATCTCCATAGTCCATAGTCAACAGGTAGCTGGCCCTTGACTAGAAGAGTAACATAGTGGACCTTTAAAGCTGATGGCAATTTGAAGTTTTGGTGGTTATCGCATTATTAACAGAACATATGTTGTGACTATATTGAAAATATTTGCAACTATTTTTTGTGGTTACTTAGTCATGGAAAGCACAGTTCAAAGTTCAGTAGTTATGTCTTCTTCTTTATAGAGAGATGACATAAGGTAAATTGAATCTTCATTTGGAGCCTTACAAGAGGTGTCCAGTAGAGGGAGCTGCTCTGACAGTAGACGTCACATATTCTCAGTAATAAAACAAGTAAAAAACAAACTAGTGAGGTTGAAGTAGAGCCCTCTCGTCTTTAAAGATTAGTCTGTTGGGGGCTCCTGACCAGCACTTACCACAGTGTCACTTCACACATTCATTATCATGCTCCGCTCTGTTTGGCATTCACAGGGATCCATGATATTTAACAAAGAGACTTTTCTTTGCTGCACTTTTAATTAGCACACATAGTGACCTTTTCCGACTGTCACAGCCGTGCCACCTTGCTGGATAAGTTGGGCTTTATGACTTAAAGATTTTTCGATCCTTATTTGCATCACACTTTTCTAAAAATATATGTTGAAAGTTTGACAATACGTGTATCCGTAGAGTAAGTCTTTTGGCTATGGCAGTGTCTTGGTTGCAGTAATAACAGTGCACTTGTTAGCCCTGTTTTAACAAAGCCATGATTACACCTATTTCACATGTATCTAGTTTCTGGCCTGTGGGCTGCTTTGGGCGCTGCCCTGTGGAGACATCAGACAATTTCCCTGAACTTGAAACTCTGAATTTCAAGAATGGAGCACCTGCAGCAAATGTTGTCAGTGTGAAACAGGCGAGGGCATATATTTGAGTGAGAACAATGTAAAAGTTGGAGCCTATTTATGTGGAGGAGCAGTAGCTCTACTCAAAGTTCCTCTTCCTCAGAGGTGAAGGAGCTTAGAGTATTCACGTGAGTGCTACTACAATTAATACTGTACAATTCCATAACTGTTGATTTACATTTATTTTAGTTGTACAGTTGTTTATAGCCTTAGTTAGCTACGTCCATACCTTGTCCTTTTCAAGGCAACCAAGCTGTCCAAGCAGAGAGGCCTGACAGATTTCTATATCCTTAAGTCAAATTTCATATAGTCAGTAAGTATTTATTTATTTATTTATTTATTTAGGTTAGCCCCTTGAGATGCATCATCTCTTTTTCAAGGCGGTTCTTAGTAAACTTGGAATTAAAAGGAATATTGTCAGTGCAGTTTATAATCAGCTGTAATCTTATGTGAGCTAAGCATCCTGACAACCCCACACTGTGTACACAGTTCATTTTGCTTTTAATATGAAAAACAGCCAAACAAAACATATATAAAGAAATTGCAACATGACAAATGATCTCCACAGGGATGTTTTTCAGTTATTGTTTTGGAAAATGAGCATATATATTCTCAGAGGCTCAAAAGACATTTGGATTCCTCAATTGATCTTTAGGAGAAACAATTACCTTCCTCGCAGCTCACTTCTCCAACCACAACACATGCACATGTCTCAGGTGGTTCACCTGAGTATTTCATGGCTACAATACAAATGGAGAACATCCTACTTCAGTTGTAGCAATAAGGTTTACAGATAGTTTATTAGGTTCATTTGTGATTGAGGAGGGGTTGTGGACATAATCTTTATCTCTAAAGCCTGTATTGATGGAGGTGTGAGTGGTGCCTCTTCAACAGGGACACACTGCAGATATGACTTGGTTATTATCTTGTATTGTGCCTAATAATTACAGAGTCCATAGTGTGTTATCCTGGTATTTAGTCCATTGTAAACCGCAGTCAACTGACTTCTCTTCAAAACTGCAGAACTGATTTTCTGCTGCTGGCTCCGCCTTTGCATTTTACGGTAGCAAAAGGATTTCTTTTATTTTATGTTATTTTTTTTTAAGATTTTCTGGCCCAAAGAGTTTATTTGACAGGACAGCTGTAGTGTGAAATGGGGATAGAGAGGATCGAGACTTTCGGTAAACAGTCTATGACCCTGAGTCTTATTTTTTAAAATAAGTGCCAGTAAGTACAGACCAGGCGGAAATGGAGGCAGGTGGAAACAAATGTTCCGAGAACTCAAACCTCAAACTCAGAACAGTACACAGATTACTCACCCATGTATGCCATCACTCAAAATACAACTTTGACTAAGATTATCATGAGGAAAAACATTATGGCGTGGGTAAGGTCTCATTTTTACATAATAACTCTCCTGTAAGGTTCCAAGTCAAGGAAGACTTAATTGTCTGGTAAGGAGTTGGCCTACCCATCTGGAGGAGTACATAACTTGAGCATTCGCCATAATGGGGAAACTATGGAAGCTGTAATCTTGCTGTGCGCCAAGAATGCTATAGGCAGACTGCAGCACAAATCTCATATTATTCAGATAAAGCTTTAGCCTAATGCATTGTTCCTCTTGTCTGAACACATTTCTGGTTCACATGTATGAAATCATTATCCATGTGAACCCCCTGAGCTGCAGCCTCCTCTGCTGTGGGCCCTCTCCAAGGAGTATTACACCAATGTACAGTACAGCCGCAGAGACGGATTAGGGGAAATGAATCCACGTAGGATTTTCGGGTAAATATATCTACACCGGGATGAGCGCCTTCCAAATGTAGGTTTTCCTTGCTGCTGTTGTTGTTTGTAGATGCATGTTTTGTTAATGAGGAGAGCTGCCGCGGATGATTTCTCCAGAGCCATGTACGCGCTGTGGAGAGAGGGATGAATCAACATTTCCTAACCGTGTTTAAACCTGCTGCTCCTACACTTTTTGGTGGAGTTTTCTTTTGCTCAGAGACGGAACTTTGCACTTGTACAAGGTTACAGCGGCTTACGGAGTCCTGATGGAACTCGGTGCTTAATGTTAGGCCGACTAATAAAAGGACTAAAAATAACTGAAAGGAAGTGGTGAGGACAGCGCACTTAATTCTGAAAGTCAGAAGCATGGGTGTAATAGGAGCAGGATTAAAACACTTTTGGATATAACTTATTTGACTTTTGGCTTGCAATTAGTTTAGATTTAAAGGCGCACTATATGTAGCTTTTCTTTTAAGGGCCCTTCATTACAGTACCTATCTAGCATTGTTCAAATTTGTGTTTATATTCCTCAAAAACACCTTGGAAAAAATACAGTCTTTCTGAGTATGTTTGCCTCAGCATAGATCTGACTTGTAACTTGGCCTGGTCAGCTGGTTCCACTTACTTTTCTGCACAGAGATATGTTTTATTCCATACTCTGCAACACTCTAGGCAAGACAATAACATCTCAATGGAGACAAACAGATGGCCCTACACCAGAATGTTACGCACACAGAGATAGATATGTTTTATTCCATACTCTGCAACACTCTAGGCAAGACAATAACATCTCAATGGAGACAAACAGATGGCCCTACACCAGAATGTTACGCAATGCCTATTTGACTAAAACATAACTGTATCTCATTGTTCATTGATATTCGCATCAAGGTTTTGTCAGTCTTGTCGAACTGGGGGAACTTTAATAGATCTAAGGTTGGGTAATCTATGGAAGCTTTTGAAGTCTGTATTTGAAGAGCACTTAACCTTTCACATTTACGGAATATGTGATACAGCGCAACATAATTTAACCATAAATGTAGGTAGAGCGTAAGGCAACAGTAGCTCAGCGTTTGTCTACTGATCTGAAGGTTGGTTCTCGACGTAAACATCATTAGTTGGCGGTGCGATTCCAGCTCCCACAGGTCCCACAGATGAATGCTGTTGTTGCATCCTTGGGCAAGACACTTAACCCACCTCGCCCCCAGTGTCTGCGTACACTGGTGTATGATTGTTTGTGTGAATGGGTGAGTGGCTCCGTGATGTAAAGCGCTTTGAGTGCCTTGAAGGTGGAAAAGCGCTGTATAAAAATGTGACCATCTATCCTAGTAGAGAGAAGTAAGAGGGAACTGAAACAGATGAAAACAGACCTAGTAGAGAGAGGTAAGAGGGAACTGAAACAGATGAAAACAGATAGATGTAGTAATGACATCCCAATTAATAACAGTAATCAGAATATTTACCATTTATTAAAGTCTAAATTTTGCCCACTTCCCTCACAATGGGGTTGCTGCTAAAGCTATACTTTTTAGCAAATTGATCCGTTTTCTCATTTTACCTCCCCTCGACATGCTGCTCTCATGCTGGGCCACAATGGCTAGGTCTGCATGTATATTACACTGGGGAGCTTGCACTTTTCTGTGTTTACACTCATATATTTAAAGGTGACATGTGTAGCAATATCTCGTTAATATGTCACTGTCAGAAGAAAACAACATTTTCTCCCCCACTGCCATTTTCCCAGTCAGGCGTCATAGCAACAAAATTGCATGAATTTTAGATTTAATGTCTTCTAGAACTGTAGCTGAGAAGACGATCCCGCAACCTGTCATTTTGAGCGCAACCCTATGCATTTCTGTTGACATTTTAGTACAGCTTTTTCATTTGATGGCATAATGCAATGGTATGCCTTTTAGAAATCACTTGGTCTTGTAACTAAAACTCATTTGGTTTGGAAGTTAAAGACAGTGTTAGGGAAACCTTTCATGTAAAGCCTTTTGTTCCCTTTTGGTTGTTGTGTATTTGTAATGTATATGAAGATAGATACAACCAGACCAGTTGGCCTTCAACTCTCTCACACTTCAAAAGAGAGAATCACACCTTGTATTGTTTTAACTCCACATGTTACATCCTGAGGTAAACCAGCTCATGGATGCCACCAGGAGCTTGTCTGACCACACCTCAGTAGGAGTGTCACATCCTTACTTTGATATGTATGTCCTCTGGTCATCTCAAACTATATAAACTTAGTGATGTGTATGGTTCGGGGTCTGACTCTGGAGGAGATGCTGTTGGCAACTCTGTTGGACCTATTTCTTGCAAGAAATAAACTCTTTGTCTTTGATTCAACATTCACCAGAGCCTACAAAAGGAGTCTTATTCCACGACAATGCTACACTGAGAAACGATGTAAATATCCCTTCAGGTTTTGTGGCACTGAATGTCCCTCCTCACTTATGTGGTTGGGTGTGAGGGAATGATTTTAATTGTCTGTGTAAAGCAGTGTGGATTACATATGCATGAAAAGCACTTTATAAATAGATTTTTTTATTGATTTGATTTCACTTCCATGTCCAAGATAATATTGACCCCAAAAGTCGTGTCCTGTCCAAAGGCATTCATGTACCAGTGAATCAGTGACTCGACCCTGACAAATATTTTTGTATAAATTTCAGGAATTAATGATAATCCAATTACTTGTTAGCAAGACATGATGAAATATTTCTGTAAATGTCTGTTAATATTGACAACTTTCTTTCTTTTCAAAGACGTTAGGAGATGTATTTACCTTGTCGTCATGTCAACAATTATTTTCTTCAGATTTTCTATTACATTATAAACTCGATATTCTTATTTTTGCATACCTTTCAAACAACAATTTTAATATGATGGTAAATGGTCTTTTTTATATAGCGCTTTTCCACCTTCAAGGCACTCAGAGCGCTTTACATCAAGGAACCACTCAGCCATTCACACTCACATTCAAACACCAGTGTACGCAGACACCAAAAGATACAACAACAGCATTCATCTGTGGGAGCTGGAATTGCACCGCCAATCCCAAGCGGGATTCCCACCGCAATCTTCGGATCAGCGGACAAACACTCTAACTGAGGTACTGTAGGCCTCACCGTTTCTGTTGTTGTTGTTTTTTTGTTCTGTTTTTTGTTTATTAAAAAAGTATAAACATTTAAATTATAAAACTAAAAACCTGACACATGGAATGAACATCATAATTACTGGCAGTGGACAAATACTCACAATACGCACAACTGAGCTACTGTCGCCCATTATCTTGTACATAACACGTCAGCCTCATCATGGTTAATTATTTATCGCCTACCCTGAATAAACCAGGTGATTTTAACTAGCCATTACACACTGCCTCAAGCCCAAAGTAGATAATAAACGCTGCAGCCTCCCATGACCCTGACTTTACAGTAAAAAATCAATACATGAGTGAACAAAGAGAAAGTAAGAGCAGCATTGTAAGCTCCTTCTCTGCCATTTGCATTTCACCCAAAATGGGCCTCCTGTTTATTGCCAGTTCATCAATACAATGCTAGTAACTGTCACCGTGGCACCGATATTCGGGGATTATATTTGTGTCTACACGTGTGCTCTTGTTTTTATGTGTATGGGAGGGCTAGATGCTCTCCAGCGCTCCAAGGGACAGCGTTATTGATTGCGGGTCTTAAGGCTGCTTTCTCCCAGCTCACACATCAGTTTTAGCGCTGGCACCATTGACATTCAGCTGAAACGCGGAGGGGGGAAGCGCATGTTGATCATCCAGCCTTGAACATGTCGCCGCGGATACGCTCATGTCTATATTCTTGTTTATTTTTTATTCATTTTTATCTGATGACCCTTGGCGTTGGCGTGACATTCATCAACGTAAAGCGCTCGTTATGTGTGTTGGAATTTCAAGTTTCATCCGCGCTTCATCTAGGCACCTCTTGGAAGAATGAATATTTAATGTTCTCATTTAGGCCCGTCCTTCCATGTGCAGGATTACTTTATAGATCAGAGGCTGTGATGGTTGCCGCGGTGACATGGGGAAAAGGTTGCGGGGGTGGTTGTTTGTCCAAGTCAACATACCATGGGGATTTGGTTTGGTTGCTCAAGCTTAGGCCCCCCATTATTAGAATCCGTCAGACGTCGCATGCCTTTGAAACGATATACATTGGAAGGGTACATGCTTTGTTTAGGGATGAAGTGGCACTGCGTAATGGCCCACAAATCACAGAGCTGTTTTGAATGTGTCAGCGTCAGGGATGGTGGATTTAGGAAAGCGGTTTATTTTTTTAATGTTTTTATTTTTCTATTTTCGTGAAGGCCTGGAACAATGCTATTACAGACGTGACTTATGATGCGTACTTCTGAATAAATGATACGGTTGGTTCCATGTTTGTGGTCCTTCAAGCCCCGTTCTGATTGGACGGTGTATTGTTATTCAAACGGCTTCTTCAGCCACAGCAATTTTCAGGTCATCAGTGTTACAATTCATGTTAAGTCCAAATCAATTTTGGGGTGGAACCATTGGCATATTCAATAAGATTAAAGGGCTCATATTATGCTATTATCTGATCTGTTATAATAATTATCTGTTATAATGTTGTTTTCTCATCATAAACACACATGGAGTTGTGTTTCATTCACGTGTTTAACACACAAACCCTGCATATTTAGGCTGAGTTCTTCTCTCAAACAGAAAACACTCTGTTCCACCTTGTGATGTTATGTGGTAATACAGGAAGTGCTCCACTGTGTTTTTAAACTCCATATACCTTCACTAGAATCATTTGGATAATTTTAGCCCTGGAATTGTCAATCTCTACTGAACAAAAGGTAAAAAGTAGCTGTTACCTTGAAAACTACCACTACATGACATCACAAGGTGGAACAGAGCATTTTTAGCTTTGGAGATGTAGACAGACTAATAATGCAGGGTTACTCAAATAAGTGTGAATGAAACAAAACTCAACTCCAGATATGTTTTTGATGAGGTAACATGACTAAAAGCTCACAAAAGTCAATTTTGTGTAATATAGGACCTTTAATTAATCTGTTTTGTAAGATTAAATGACGTTGATTAAAGAACATCTCTGCACAGCTTTCAGTTCAAAAGACACCAAAGTTTGAGTCATTGTTTCACATTAAGGTTAGGATTTTTTTTTTTTTTTTAAGTCTAGAAAACTCCTCACCCAACCCAAAGTGGCTTCTACCCATGTTGTTTTAGAACCCGTGTTAGTTTTGTTGGCTTGGCTTTCTCTTACACATCACGAACCATTACACTTAATGATTCAGGTTGCATTATTTGTGAGAATGGTTTAACATTCTGCTCCGTATTCACTGAGAAACAAAGGATTTTATCATCACTACAATTTCTTTTGTTATGGACACAACCATTACATTTAAAATCATAAAACACTGCACAAAACTAGTGTGTAACGTATAGCCTCAAATGTGTCTAAAATGTGTTAAATTTAATTGGAAACAAGCATTTTTATTTTTTTTTTAATGTAGTTGCCGCAATATCCAAAAACGCAGTGTATTACCATTTCTACCATAAACATTACATTATAGCTTATAAACATTAAATAAGTCAGCCTCATTATACCGATAAGAAGATAGAGGAATAGCCCGTCCATTAAGTGCCACACATTTGCCTCATTACCTGGGGGAGCACAGCAAACACAAGAGTTGATTAGGACTGCAGACAAAAGGACAGTAGCCGCCTCTCAGAATTCATTGTCATTAACACTGAAACGCCGAGGTCCTTTTCAAACTCATTAGTTGATAAAACAACCCCCTGATTTCCTATTAAAAAACCCATTCGTCCTCCCTGGCTGGCGATGCTCCCCTGTCTCCGCATCCCTGCTTTTGCACACTTTTCTGTAATGGCGGCTCTTAAGCAGGTTGAGCCATGATTCCTCCTGCATCGATTGTGTTCCTCTGGTTTCGTAGCAAACAATTATTGCCATAATAAAAACAAGCTTTTCAAAGGAGCCGGTGCTGATGAGTCCTTTTGCGTGTGCTACAGATTGCATTATGGTCCAATTGGATTTACTACCTTTGGGTTTAAGGGTCGGGCCTGGTGTCTGTGGGATTTGGCTTGATGGGGTCTATTAGTGCTCCAATAGAAAAGCATTAGAGTGTGGGGCGGCTAATCTGTGGCTGCATTGCTTAGCCACTTAAATCATTTCTATATACAGCTGTATTTGTGCAAGTGCAAGGATTTCAATCAATGGCCAGTTGTGACTATAAACATTACACTTGTTCTGGGTCTTGCTTTGCGCCCAGTTTAGTCCTGCTGTTGGTGTGGTTTGGTTCCTTTAGTCCTAGTTTAGTCCAGATTCTTGTTTAGTCCCAGTTGGTCTCAGTTTTGATGTGGTGTGTGGATGCGCCCAGAGAGAACTTTGTGCCCAAGGAGCTTGAGATTCGTACTTGCAGTGGTGGAATGTAACAAAGTGAAAGTAGTAAAGTACTGTACTTAGGTACAAATTTTACGTATCTGTACTTTACTTAAGTAGATTTTAAAGTGGATACTTTTTACTTTTAATTTACTACATTTGAGAGCAGGTATCTGTACTTTCTACTCCACTACATTTTTGAACTGGACTGAAAAGTAAAAGTATTTTCTATTGTTGTCTGAGACCTGCTGAAAAGCCTGAGGGGTTTATTTTTAACACAATCATAATTTGAGCAAACAAAATATACAAAGAAAAAAAGAAAAAAACAATCGATTCAGTTGTTTCTGTTGAACAAAATTCAGCACAAATCTTAACAGAATCACTACATTTGAAGCTTCATTAGATCTCAGTTTGAACAAATTCAGCACAAATCTTAACAGAATCACTACATTTGAAGCTTCATTAGATCTCAAAATCTCTGCTAAATACTTTTTGCTCTTTACGTACATTTTTAAACAGGTACTTTAATACTTTTACTTAAGTAAAAGTATCATATGAAAACATCTACTTGAGTAATTTTTGCTCCGGTATCTGTACTTTTACTTACGTAACACATGAATACTTCTTCCACCACTGCATACTTATACCAAAAATAAATTGCTAAAGCGTTGTCCCATAAGGATACATAGAGCACTGCATTTGCATTGAGCAGCAGACTGACAGCCAGACTGACATAATGCTTGTGCAGTGTATCCAGTGCATTGAAAGAGACATTTGTCTTTTCCTGGCAGAATAACAATTTATTTAAATTCAGACAAAAGGAAATACATATTTGTGCTTTTGCAGTTAGATGAACAGCTTTGTATATGTACATTTTATACATGGTTGTATAGAATTTCTTGCTACAAGATGTGGCTAAAATTATTGATCACCACTTTACATAAATATCAAAGATCCTCTGCCATCTGCCTGTTGAGCCCATTTAGTTATCTGGTAGAAAAATGTCTTTTGTATTTTGAGTTCTTCAAAAACATTCATTCAAAGTTATATTATAGTGTTAAAATTCAAGTCATTTCACCAGCCAGGATCTTGGAAAGGTTTTATAATTAGCCTGTAATTCACACAAAAACTTCAAACTCCAAAAGAAACTTGCAAAAGAAATATTTCCCAATCACCTCATGAGATCCTGAAGTGGCACCTGAGCACAAGTTTTGAGCAATGGTCAAAGTTGAAGCACACACCCTCGCTGTTGATGTAGATCTGACTAGGCAGGTTTGGTTTTCCAGAAAAAAACTGATCGACCGTCACATCTGTCTGCCCTTTTTTTCCTTACAAGTTTGCATGGATATCCTCGTGCCGCAGCACTTTGTAGGTGATCCAGTAGAAGATGTTGAACATGAGGAAGCTCAACGGGAACACCGCTCTGGAGATGGTGTCGATGCGCTTGGCCCGGTCCACAAACCTCTTGTGGAGCATCTCCCCATCGCACATGGTGACCGGGGGAAGGGGCGGGGGAGGGGAGAACACGGTAGACCCCTCGACTGGAGTGCCCTCTTTGGTCTGCAGGCAGTGGCCCAGGCCGTAACCCCGGAAGTAAAAGCCACGGCTCTCCCTCACCAGCTCCTCTTCCTGTGGAGTCAAGCAGAGGGGGAGAACGCATTAGCTGTCAGTGAGAGTCAGCCGTGTTCTTCAGTGCACCTTTAACAACTATACTTAGTTGTTAAAGGTGCACTGTATACGTTTTCTGGCGGTGGGCATGCCATGTTTGTCTCTGTGGAGATGATATTGCTTTGCCTTCCATAGTAAGGCATTTAAGTATGGTAAATTGGAAATGGTTGCATTTTTATATAGCGCTTTTCCACCTTCAAGGCACTCAAAGCACTTTACATCAAGGAACCACTCACCCATTCACACATTCATACACACACACTAGGGACAATGTGGGTTAAGTGTCTTCGCAGCATTCATCTGTGGGAGCTGGAATCGCACCACCAACTTGTGGGTCAGTGGATCTGACTGCTCAACCAATGATGTTTATGTTGAGAGTGGGATTTGAACCGCGAACCTTCGGATCACTGGTCAAACTGAGCTACTGTCACCTGAGAACAGTTAAAGTTACAGGTCAGGTCTAGAGAAGCAAGGTGTTTTTCTAGCAATAAATATCTACAATTTAATAAATATAAGATATATAGGCTTTTGGTCATACTGCGAAATGTTCTAGGCAAAGCAATAACATCTCCATTTAGACAAACAGGTGGTGGACCCCCCCACCAGAAAATGTACACAACGCACCTACCGTTTATCAATGTGCTCAGTGTTCAGTGTGCTTGCTTGCTGGACTAGACCTGTTATACTGTATTCATATTTTAATGCCAATAATGTCTCCATGTCCATAAAGTAACCTAAAGGGTGACAGTTCAATGTCCTGCCTTTCTTTTCTTGGGCAAGACACTCTCCTTTCCTCTTCTGTTTGCGTAGTTGGTGTTTGAATGCATGCGAGTCTAAATAGCTCCTTGAAGTTTCTCAGTGAAGAACTCAGGACTAAATATAAGATGAATAAGGTAAAAAGATATGCAGAAATTCTATAAAGATTTGACCAATCATAGTTCTACTGGTTTAAATATATGCAAATCAAACAAGCACTTATCCTAGTTTAATAAAATTGTATTAATTTAATATAATATTTGTCTTTTGGGACAGTCAAAATTATAGTCTATTAGTCTATGCCAGAAAATACAAACTTTAATTTGAAGAGATGTAACAATTGAAATCACACATTGGAGATTAATTATATTTGAATTGAATATTCTGGAGACTGGAAGCCTCTCTTCTTTTATTCCATAGCAATAGCAAAAGTAAAATGAAATTATGAAATCAGAAAATTAACCACTAACTCTCTTTTCTAATACTTTTCGATGCTTCAGGCTGACAGACATTTCCCAACGCCCATTATTAAAAAGTCCAACTCTCAAGCGGATCACAAAACTCTTGTCTTGGTGGTGTGTGCTGTGATGAATAGCGTGAGACATGGTTCCAGTCTCTGAAGAGAATATTAATGTCATGTGGTTTAGCTGTGACAGGCCGCAGACACCTGAAGAGACTGAAGGGCTGCGGTCTTACAGAGCGATTAGTGATGTGTTTGGGAAGACGTCTGAAAACTATGAACCCTGGTGTGTTTGTCACAGTGACCCTGTCGGCACTTTGACATTAGCTAAACTTAAATATTTGGCAAGAGACGTTCAGGTCAGTGATGGCTAATGCACTGAAGTATAAGATTTTAAATTTCGTAAACTTGACCTGTGTGTGTCCCCAGATATTAAATAAATCATCAAATATGTTCAAATCAAATATAGCTTGAACTTTGCTCAATGCTGAAATCCAGATGGTTTAAACGTAAAACTATCTGATCTGAAAGTCCAGCACCAATCATGAATCAGTGCTAGTGCAGCCTCTGTAGCTCAGTGAGTGAATTTTGGAGGTTCTGAGATTTCACATGAGACATTGCTTTTCCATTTTTAAATCTAAATCTAGCATTTAGGTAGTACCAGTGCCATTGCAATTGAATAACCAAATAAATAAATAAAATATTGTAAAGCAAAATTTGCAGAAATATTATTGAGTATAACCAGTGGTGGAAGAAGTACTCAATTTTGTTGTTAGTTAAGTAAAAGTACAGATAGCAGAGCAAAGAAATGCTCAAGTAAAAGTATCACATGAAAAAAATCTACTTTTGTACAGAGTTTGAGACCTAATAAAGCTTCAAATATAGTGATTTTTGATACAGATTTGTGCTGAATTTTGTCCAACAGAAACAACTGAATTGATAGTTTGGGGACCTATAAAACTTCAAATATAGTGATTTTTGATACAGATTTGTGCTGAATTTTGTCCAACAGAAACAACTGAATTGATAGTTTGGGGTTTTTTAGCTGTTTTTATTTGTATTTTTGTTTACTCAAATTATTAACATGTTAAAAATAAACTCTCGGCCTTTTCAGCAGGTATCAAACAATAAATAATACTTTTCAGTACTTTTTAAAAATGTAATGGAGTAGAAAGTACAGATACATTCTCTCAAATGTAGTAAAGTAAAAGTAAAAAGTATCTACTTAAGTAAACATTTTAGGTATCTGTACTTTACTTAAGTACAGTACTTTATTACTTCCACCACTGAGTATAACTTTTTGAACTCAGGCATCATGGTGACAGAGTGTCCACAGAGCAGGAAAGAAGGGAGTCGTAGTTCTTCTAGCCCAGTTTAATTATCTCACTCCTTCCTAAAAGATACAGTCCATCATGTGCTCAAATCTAATGGGGCGTTTCTCTGGAGATAATAGGGGCTCATAGTTTTGGATGAGGGCTCCCTGCAGTAACAATTGTGTCCCCATTTTTGAGAGACTGTGTACTACGTATAAGACCTGGTTTTGAGACACTCAGTCCACCAAGAAAGACCGAAAGTGTATAATTAATGTTGCTCTATGTAACTTTTCTGGTGATGGCTCCGCACATTACTTTGCCTTGAATGTTCCTCATATCTAAACAAAACAGGTGATTTTATTGCTCAGAAATACCTTAAAAAACTTACAGTGAGTGGGCTAGTCTTTCCACAGATCTGAGCTGTAACTTAGCTTTGGAGTGCATCTGCATGTCTCAAGATAAGCTTAATATTCTGTGGAACATTCTAGACAAATCATTTGCTCTATGAAAACAAGCAGGTACGTACTCTCCATCAGAAAAGTTACATAGTGCACTTTTAAACAAAATATTTTAATGGTAATAATGGTAACACAACATTCATATAAGTCCAGCATTTAAACGGTTAACGCCAAGAGCACATTTCCTCATATCAGCACTAAAGTGAGTGAGTGTGTGGAGGGAGAAGGGGCAGGGGCGGCTGCAGAGGTCAGGCACAGGGCAGTGACACGAGGCAGACTTTGGCCAAACACCTGACAGAGGGAAAGTTGAGGGGAAAGTTGAGGAGAAAGTTGTGCGTCTTTCATTTAAAAGACGTGCGCACGGTCAGGGTGTGGGGGTGGAGGTCAGGGTGTGGGGGCGGAGGTCACGGTTACCCTCGCACAGGCGCTGCACTGCTGACTCGCACTCTTGCAGGGGGGCTGGTCACGGTGGATGTCATTCACTTTCTGAAATGACTCCATGCTCCCAGGCTGTACGGCCACGTCCTCCGGTACAAGGAAAAGTATAGACACACTCAAATCAGTGCTTCAAGTTCATTTAAAAAAAAGCCCAGCAGTTTAGGCTTGGGCATTATTTATATTTAAGTGAAATTGTTATCCGTCCCCATTAAAAAGGAACACTGTGGCTTTGGTTAATTAAAAAGTTATGCTGTGCCCGATGCATAATTTATGTAACAATGCGAGGTTTTGTCTACTATTAGGCTGTAATTAATCATTAATGAGCTGAGCATGCAGTTTATAATTTTAAGGAACAACTATTTTCAATACTTAATTAACAGTTTGATTGTTCTAGTGTATTAGTGTTGAGTAATTAAAGTTAACTTAGTTTGTCCCTGTTCTAATTCTGGTCTAGTAAAGGTTTACTCACAGGTTTTGTCACACTTAAAGGGCCTATATTGCGCTATTTTCTGATCCATGTTATTATAATGTTTCCTCTTTACAAACATACCCAGAGTTGTGTTGAGTTGAGTTCTTCTTTCAAACAGAAAACACTCTGTTCCACCTTGTGAGGTCCTGTGGTAATACAGAATTGCTCAACTGTGGTTTTTAAACACCTTCACTAGAATCATGAATTTTCGGATGGTTTGGATTTTGGATGATTTCAGCTCTGGAATTGCCAATATCTACTGAACTAAAGGTAAAGGATATCTGTTAACGTGAAAACTACCGCTTCATGACATCACAAGGTGGAACAGAGCATTTTGAGCTTTGGAGATGTAGACAGACTAATAATAAAGGATTACTCAAACATGTGAATGAAACACAACACAACTTTGGTTATGCTTTTGAGGTGGTAACAACATTCTAACACAGCATAAAACTCATATTAATCCATTCTGTGTAATATGGGACCTTTGCGTACATATCTGGATGCGTTAAGTGAGAAAATATCCTAAAAACATCTCAGTTCAAGTTTGGGTATCAGTTTTGTTACATAATTACCTTCATCCATATGGTTAAACCAAAGAAGTACCCTCCAAAAACTTATGGAATTGATACCAAAAACTGTGGTATCGTCCATCTGTTCCTGTAGGCAGCTGTTTTTTTTTTTCTTTTAGCATAAATCTGCAAATCACCATCTATTCATCATTTTAACACTTGGATACTCGACGTATCCTGTAGGCCATGATTAGCAGTGCCAATCTCCGCTGTAATTAGTGCATTAACTGTACTAGGTGCACCAGCTCTGTCCAGTGGAGGCATGTGGTGAGTGCCTTTAGCCTCAGATGGATAGTCCTTCAGCACTCAGTCTTCAGCGGGGGTGATTGTGTGGGACGCATGGACAGGGAAGTCCTTGTCCACATCATTTCTCTCCCTGTATCGACTCAGAAGGGCAGACAGACCAGTAAATCTGCCAAACCCCTCTGTCTTCACAGGCAACGCACGGAGCACCAAAGAGGATTTCAAAGTGACTACGTGTGCTGGTATTGTTATTAAGAGTATTTGGGCTGCACTTTCTACCTGTTAGACTGTTAGGTGTAGTTAGGTGTTTTTTCTAACCCATAAATTACACTCAGAATTTCGATATGAATAATTAAATGTGTTTTTTATATTTATTTCATATTTATTTATTTAAAATGTAAAATTTTCAGTTTGAATTGTTTTGAATTTGTTTTTCTCGGTTTAAAAATTCGATGTTTTTCCATGGTAAAAAAGTTGAAAATTCATCAGCATTTAGTTTAATAATTTAAAATCATATTAAACAAATTATCTTCCATTAGGGATGTGATTGTTGTCAATTGAACTTTAAGCCACGAAGTGAATCTGGCAAGTTTGTGGAGCCAGTTCCTCAAGTAATAAGGTTCAACATTTGTGGATCAAAAGTTTGGATATTTCTTTCAAAGCAGTACATCTCTCATAGAGTTATATTGACCCTTGCCCTCCAGCTGAAATTATGACATCGTTGAATTACACAACCCGTAGCTAGACCGCTTTCAGTTCATTTTGAGGCATAGGTCAACCAACCAGTCCAATGTAAGGTTTAGGGTCAGGTCAGGAAATACTGGTGCCATGGTTGAACAAAAAGTAGTGATTGAGATTGAAGATGAGCTGGGTCCTCACGGGTCAGCCCGCACTACAGAAAAACATCAAACTCAAATGAGCCCATCTCCTTCATGTAATATGGCAGCCAGCTGTAGTGTGTTGATGCTGTCAGCTGCTGAATATAGAGCCATGCACAATAACAAGAGCCATAAGTCACCGTTATGGGGCCTGACAGGGACCCCAGGTTTTTAAGAACTCCATAGCAATGTGCGTCAGTATATCTTTTGTGTGTGTGTGGATGAGAATTTATCACATTATGGGGACTAAAATATGTGTACACACTTCTTAAGGACCTGGTGGTGGTAGACCATGGTGACAAAAATCAGGTCCCTATGATGTAAATCCATTATTAGATCAACAACATGGTTTAGTTTTGTGCAAAAAGACAGCAAGCAGCAAGTAGATCTAAAGCAGAATACCTCTACATGGACAATTCCATCCAAAATGCAGGGACAATTTGCACAAGTTACATTTTTGGCAGTTTAAACCTTTATTTTAATCATAATTATTGTGGAATTTAACAAGTTTTGGCCATTGCTGCCATCATAGTTAATAGAACAGTTACAGAATTACCGCTACATATATCACATCTGCTGCCCATGTCCAACCAGGTATAAACTATAAACTTCAACAAAATTCAAAAACATAGGCAAGATTTTTTTGTAAAATCTTAAATCTTTTAGTGAAATTCGTAGTCTGACCTTTCAAATGCCCTTTAAGGTTAGGCAAGGCATCAGTCTCTAGGTAATGAATGGAAGTCAATGTAATGCCCTCAAGAACCATGAAAACCCAACGTGTGTGCTCCATCTACACTCACTATTCTTTGCTGCCGCTGCTTTTTCCTGAGCCTGATGAACTCCTTGTGTTGCCTCGAGACAAAGTTGACGGCGGCGTACTCCAGCAGGGCGGCAAACACAAACAGGAGGCACACGGCCATCCAGATGTCAATAGCTTTCACATAGGACACCTGGGAACAGACAAGGTCAGAAAGGCGTCAATACACGCGATCAATGGGGCTGATGGGTAATCTGCGGCGCGGTTCAAAACACGGGCGTTTCTCAGTGCTTCGGTGTTAGGGACCAGAATGGTAATGAGGCATCGAGAGTTATTTGAAGTGGTCACATAGAGACGGGTCAAGGCTAAGACTGTAGGAGAGGCCTATAGTCTAACAGTTTGTGAATCATCTGTCACAGCACATAAGTAATTTGCGCTGAACAGGGACTGAATGGAGGCCACACTCCAGTGAGCTGCACAGTGGTGGACACATCTGCTAAAGTGGCCGTAACATGCAAACGTTAACTTGGTATGTAAGCTTGTGCAATAACCTTACTACTTACGAGCTATTTATAGACTTTCCCTGTTTGTGTATGAGTTTATTAAAAGAAAAGAAAATGACTTATCTACGAGAAAAGCTTGTTTCCACAGAAATGTTATTGCTTTGCCAGAAATCTTCTGCAATATGGCATTAAACTTTTCTATCTTCATGGACACAAACTGGTTACACTGCCAGGTCAAGTTACAGGTCAGGTCTGTGGAGAGGCGGCCCCCTTTTAGTAATAACAACACCTGTGTTTGAATAAATGCAAGAGAGATAAGTTTAATAACGCACTGTGGAACATTGCAGGCAAAGAAATAACGTCTCCATGAAGACAAACAGGTGGCGGACTATCCAACAGAAATATTACATAGTGCAGCTTTAAAGTTGACCTGAAAGTGGCGGTTGACCTCTTATCAAGATATCATGCAAATATGTAATCACTTTGTTGTGCCATTAAATTAGACTTAAGTTGGTCATAAGCGATAATAGTCTGTGTATGCCTGTTGAAATACTCAATCTAATCTCACATTAACTTTATCTTGAACAACCAGGTTTAGCAGCCTATAGTGCCTACGTATTAGCTGTGTCCAGTGCGTCCTTGGTGGTCTTTGTTTACTCCATGTAGTCTCTCACCTTGTCCCAAACAGGGCTCGGCTCCTTGCACAGTCAGCACTCATAACTGAATGTGTCCTTACGTATCGCCCTATAGCCCAGTGCCAGAGGTTTAAGAGGACGCCACTGGCCATCCTTTTCCATTCTCACTGATCAAAAATCAATTGTGCTTCTGTCACTTAGTTCATGGAGCATGTGGGTCAGCCTTGGCAGCTAGTCGGGACATTATATAGGGAGGAAAAGGCACTTTCTGAATCATGTATCATTTTTGGGGAGAGTGTCAGTGCGAAATGTCACAGGGGTGTGCGGTGTTCTCATTCAGGCAGAACTTCGGTTATTAGACTTTTTCCCATTTAGTTTCTGACCTTTTTGTCCAGACCTTGGCCATGAAGATTAGTCCCTGTTTGGAAACCATTCTATGTCTTTCTTCATTTGCCCCAAGTAAGTAATGTCACATTTGTTTGCATAGTTTAATACAACTTTAGGGACTGGGGTCATGTAAGGATGAATGTCAGTAAGTGATACATTACAATGCCAGAGGTGCAAAAAACTGTTGCCAGACTCTCTGTGCGGTTATACAGAAATAATGCATGCTAGAATTCTCAATGAACCATGGTATAATTATCAGTGGCAGTATCAGTGATATTATGGGATTTTTTCTTAGTCTGGTAAACTGATATATAATAAGGAAAACATTCCTATATATTTAGAAGTAGCTCTGACTTAAAGAAATACAAAAATTATAATATATTCCAGATACTTTTACTAACTGTGTTACAAAAGTCAATTTAATTTGTGAATTTTAATACAAGTTAACTTCATTTTTTGGGCCTCACTATGCATTTAAGATAACAGCAAGAAAGCTAGAAGAAGTATTAGATTCCTGTGTATTCTGTAACAAAAGAAAAGTTAAACTACTTACTATCCCTAATCTAAATTGCAAATAATTTGTTGTTATCACGTTGTACCCACCAAAAAAACTTGACCCTTTTTGAGTAATTTCAACTATAATGCAGAAGAAAATATGCAGCACAAATGGCACAAAAAATAACTTATGTTGTAATCAAGTTTTTAGCAGTTTGTCATGGCTAACCTTGGGCAGTGATGCTCTGGAGCCAGAGCTCTGAGTTGTCATGGTGAGTACAGTGGTGATGCCCAGTCCCACACGGGCAGGCGCAGCATCCATGTTGATCCAGAAGGAGACCCAGGAGAGGATGACGATGAGCAGGGACGGGATGTACATCTGGATCAGGTAGTACCCCATCTGACGCTCCAAATGAAACTTCACCTCAATGCAAGTGAATTTACCTGGAGATACATTACAAAAGTTATGGTAACTAATTTTCTTAAGTCAACAAAGGCCCCCAAACAGCCAATTAATACAACAAATTAAAGATGAAGTTAAGAGACAAAGGTAATTTGAGGGACATTAAATGACACAGATTCTGCAAAACCGACTTTTTGAAGCTTTTAACCATTATAATGTTATATATGTTATATGCTCATTGGCCTGCTTTTGTTCTGGTAATTCCCACTGCTGCCAGAAGATGGCAAATCCAAATGAAGGAGCGCTGACTGATGGAAAGTAATGCGGGTTTTCTATACATAGGAATTGTTTTAGGTTAGAAAACATGAGACGCCAAAGCAAAGAAACTCAAGAGCATGTTTAAAGGCCGAGGCCAATAATAAGTCCATACCAGTATTGTAGTACTTTGTGCAGTAGCCTAAGTCCTTCTCCTCTTTGAGCACAAACTGTGGGAGAGTGAGGTCGTCTGCCACCTGAACTGGGTTCTCTGACAGCCACTCGAAGATCAGGTCATTCATGGTGTAACCAACTGTCGACAGAGGAAGAAGAGGATAGGCAAATGAGATTATAGTCATCAATAGGTTTGGTTTGCATAACATCACATTCTAAACTGTATCATTGAGAGAAGTGTCAAAATTAAGACATTTTGCCCTGTTTTATTGTGAATATGTCTATAATTCACATTCACATGAAATAAAAACTGTTCAGTGTTTTTCCTGTCAGCACAAATTAATTTAAAATGAAGCGCTATTACAGGGAACAGTTGTTGTCAGATGAAATGACTTGATTGACAAGATTAATATGGCAAATCTGAGCATGAACATTGGCAAGATAATCGTCCATAGGTTTATATAGGCCCCTCCATCTGAAACTATGATGTAATATTGTATGACTTTTTTTTTTATGATGCAGTTCTGTGACTAAAATGTGGGCCTATCCGCCTCTGCCTGTCACGTGCAGACAGATGGTGTTACCTTGCATTACAAACATCAACAACTTGGCTTAATGGAACTAGGAGACAAGGCATGAAACCCTCTCAGAGATATAGTGTTCTTTTGCCCATCTGTCCGGCCACTTCCAGCCTTGTATTTGTCACAATAAAGGTCAAACCACACAGCTACAGTGTCATCACTGTCTGACTGTCTGAAAGTTACTAGAAAGAAGGGGAGCGAATATAAAATCCGCATAGAATATAAATCTCAAATACATTTTTAGCAATGCTGTTTTGGTGTGGCCACTAGGGATATGAAAGTATTACCATTTCTTGAACTAAACATGAAAATAAAGGTGTGACATTGCATAATTGTTCTTGAGGGTTGTGCTCCTACTTAGAAGTGTTTGATTATAACTATATTCTAAATGCAACAGCTCAGAATGCCTTGCACATCTGAATAACATTACACATCTGCCGGGAATCTTTAAGGCGGACATTACAGTGACATCAATAATTCAACATTCAGCGCGTCTTTTCCCGTGGCGTCAGTCTGACAAAACAACATCGCTAAAGCACACTCGTCTTGTTCACGAGGAGAATTGGGTGTCATTCATATACCTTGACAAAACAGGCAAGGGGAATACCAATGCTTTACATGTGGCAAGGAGCTGGCAACTTGTTGAAAGGTAGTCAACTTTAAGTAATATGTTTTTTGTTAGTTTCCTGTTCAGGTTAAAAGTTCAAAGTATATGGGTATTTAGATTTCATAATATGCAAACAGTTTTCAGTCACAGAGACCCCTATCATTTTTTTTCTTGAATGTATTTTGAATAATTTATAAGATTTGTTATTGAGTTGCCATCTGCTTTATTTACCTTTTTAATCTAGTTGTGATATCTAAAGCCACACTAGAAATGATTAAATATGTCAAATAAAATCAAAACAGGAACTGAAAAAAATGGTAAATGGTCACATATTTATATAGCGCTTTTCCACCTTCAGGGCACTCAAAGCGCTCAACCATTCACACACACATTCATACACCAGTGTACACAGACACTGGCGTGTTTCGAACCACCATCCTGTCGCCCCCAAAAGTAGCTTTATCCAATAGACCATTAACATAATTTGTATGAAATACTGAATGGAAAACTAGCTATCCACACCACATTGCAATCTCTAACTTGATATCTCCACAAACTGGCTCCTTTCTGGGTCATTTCATAAAAAAAGAAAGGTTTAAGGGTTTTTTTGCCCTTTAGACCTTTCTTTATGTGTAAGTGGATTTGGGATTCCTGGGCCTCAGTGTTTAGGGGCAGTGTGAAGTAGTCTAAAGCTGCATATAGGAGACTTTGATGTGTAGAAATATGGCTGAATATTATGCTTCTATTTATAAATCTCTATGAGCCCTTAGCATGAAAGGCCAGAAAAGAAGATTGGCCTTGGTTTCTTTAAAGCTACGCAGAACACACGTCTTTCTTCCTAAAATCACCACTACGAAGAATTTTGGCCTTATATTCTAGCTGGAGGTCCTATGAGACAAACAGCTTCTGCTTAGGAAGAACAAGGGAAGGAGTAAGGAATAAGTAAGTGTCTATGCTTCTATTCACCATCCAATCATGAAATTGCTATTTAAACAGCACTATGCGTCTAATACATAAATATTAAGAGAAATAATGATTTATAACCTTTCCAGATATTGCCATCTCTCATTACCAGACGCATGGATGGATAAATCTTACCTTTTTATTATTAATTTAATTTTACAAGAACAACCCTGTACATTGTGTTAACAGCTGTAGAGCAAAAGTGGTCATTGCACATCCAAGCCATAGTAGCAGCAGTAAAACCAATGTCCTCCCACAATTTAACTCCAGCCAAGGAGATGGCACCCTTGGGTGGTGCACGAACACCCATCACCACAAGGCCAACTCCTCTCACCAGGACTTTAATCTGAAATGATTATGTCTCCTCTAATGGAAGGTGATACACTCCTTTAGAACACATACATAATGTTTGTCTTTGTCCAAAAGGGTAAAATGTTCTAATATTCCTGTCCTATGCTTGGACACGTACAGTCGCCACTACATTTATTGGCCTTTTATGTTTGTGCCTGTGTCAATTTGCAGAAATAAACCATGTTGCCGCCTCCACCACGACAGACTAACTACTTTTATAGCAACAATAGCTCTTGTTCTTATTGAATCAGATAGGGCTGTAGGTAGAGCCAGGTGTGTTTATTTGTAAAGTGCTCGGCGCTATAAGGGTGCTCCATCAGTCTCCCCCTTAGCTAGACTTAAATTATTTTGTCCCTGTGATAGGAAATTAGGTCACTTCTAGGTACAGGGGGTGGGTCACATATAATAAAAGGGACACAGAATTAAAGTTTTATTATTTATATCCGGGAAATTGGTTTCACCAGGGCAGATGATATCTCAGCTAAAGGCAGCGCGAGAGCAGAGGGGGCACTCGCTATCTGCACAGCACTAAATGTTCTTTGCAGAATTATTTGAATACAACAGTAGACAGAACTATAATGACCAATTTTACTGGACAAATTATGTTTCTCCCGAGTCAGAAATGTGGATTTTTTCTTTTTCTTTTCTTTTTTTATGTAATTAAAATGTCTACTGCTATGACTTAAAGGGTCTGTGCAAGTATGTTTGGTTTTTTTACATTTAATACTTTGAATCAATATTCTTTTTCTATTTCTTTGCCTAGGCTATGCAACAGTATGGCATTTAACTTATTTATGTACATATAAACAAGGGGGCGACACCGTCAAGCCAATTTACAGGTCAGATCTGTGGAGAGGCAAGCACAGTCGCAATACGAATGCAAGGTATTTTCTGAACAAGAAAAACACCTATAATATCTTAATTGCAAGATTGATTGATACCATACTGTGAAACATTCCAGGCAAAGTAGTAACGTATCGCAGATGAGTTACACTGTGCACCTTTAATGCATGTATTTTGAGACAAGTAATCAAACGTGATAATCCCCCGACCATCAATCCACTATGTAATGGCTGCACACAAGAGGAACAGTTGGAAAAGCTGAAGGAATATTAGTAGGAAGTGAAAAGGAAGCGGACTCACAGCTCTCCAGCTGCATAGTACAGGTCTGAATGTCCATGGGGAAGTTCTTCAGGTCCATAGGGCAGGACAGGGTAAGAGTGAGCCTGAGACAGAGACAGAGAGAAAGCACAAGAGGTACAGAGAAAGGTGAGAAGGTTCTCCAGGAAAAGATGCGAAAGGGTTAGCAGACAGAACAGGAAATTTATAATAACTACATCTGATGAAAAGTACATCCCAAAGGATAATAAAGCGCGAAGAAACAGAAATCATAATGAACAAATCGTTTAATAATTGATCAGGTTCAGAAACTACGTAATTAACAACCCTAATCCTAACACCTAACTAACCCTAATTCTTTAAAGGCATTGTATCTGATTTTTCGAAATATGTAAAACAGAACTAGTTAATTTTTAATGATTTGCAACTGTTATTCTTCACTCGCATCTTAATTATTCACAGCAATCAGTGTATTTCACAACTTTCAGAGGCCAGATGTGAGTTTTGCCCTCAGAACAACTTGCACTAACAGCACACGTCTGATTCTCGGACGGTAACAGTGGTTTATAATGAGATGCAGACAGTACACAGCGGTCTCATTTTGACCATTGCTTTCACAATGTATCTGTACTGGGGCAAGAGAAGCGCTACTAAGCCTGCATAATTCTTAATAAACTATTTGTTTATAATGATTTAACTCTTTGTTCATGCTTTATTAAGGCCGTAAATAGCGCAGTTATTATAAAGCGTTACCAAAAAGACTATTAGCAGCACAGAGACATTCCGCATTACATAAATCTCCAGTAATGAGCCAGCGCCGGACCACTTGACATAATAAAGTTAAAAAGTGAAAAATTGCTGTGTGGTACGAGGTAATTGGTGTCAGCAACAGCCCTTTTATTGTTGTGCTTCTGATGCATTAAGCTTTTCCTTAGAGAAGATCTAGCACGGGGCAAACCCATTCAGGAGTGCGTCTGCAGGAAAGTGGTGTAATTATCTTCAGTAATGCACCAACCAGAGGCCAGACAGATCAGCCTCGCGTACACCACTCTGAGCTAACACTATATGTCTGCTTACTGTCACACTGCTTATAAGGGTTTCCTGTCCCCACAAATAGGCCGCTTTCATGTGGCATCAGTAAATCCTAGAATTCCCACAGTTAAACGTTGAACTGGAGGACAGGTCAGAATTCTATGGTTGCGTTTGCTGCAACATCTTCTCTGTCAGTATTAATAAATAAAAGTGATTTTTTTTCACAATAGCCCAGAGACTGTATAAAGAAGTGGACTAAGTGAGTGTGATGTCACCCATAGCGTTCGGCTCCAGTCAAATGAAGCTCATCGAGGCTAGAGCAGTTATAGGGGCCATTTATATATACAGTCTATGCAATATCCTCAGAAAGTGGTGCCATTATTCAATCCTAAAGGCACTGATGCCAGTTGAAAGTACTACCATAATTGTAATTAGACTGGCCAACTCGCCCCTGTATTCTCACACTTCACCACTAGATGCTATCTACTTTACGTCTGTGGTAGTGTGTCAGCTTTGGTCTGACAGAAGAAGACCGGAGAGCACAGGTGAGCCTGAACGAAGGTCAGGTGAGGGGAGGAGGCAACAGGTTTCACATCTGCCATCTACTGGGGAAAAAAAAAAATCGAATAAACTTGCAGATGGTAACTTAACCCTATTGCGTCGGATGCTATCGTGTGAGCGTCGCCAGAGTGCCGCCTCAGCATTGGGAGGATCCCAGCAACACCTGCACTCTGATTGATCATCTTCAAGGGAAATGAAAGCACATTACTGTAATGACAGTAACATATTTAAAGAGCCCTATGCCTCTGCTTTGAGATGCCGTTTGAATTTACATGATGGCACAATTGGTTGCAGAGTTACGGTAATGGAAAGTCCGCAACAGCGAATCTATCGGCGACGATAGCATCCGACGCAACAGGGTTAAAGCCAAAAGATTATATAGCGAGTTTGTGGAGCCAGTCTCTAACAAATATCCAAATACCCAAATGATAAGGTTCAACATTTGTAGATCATACGTTTGGATATTTCTTTCAAGAATATTTAATCTTCCCATATAATTATATAGGCGTCTCCCCATTCTTTGAAAATACGACAAATTCTAAAAAACACAACCTGTTTTAAATACAGTTAGGTGATGTTTAGTTATTGATAGAACATGCAGAGGCTATGTTTCCTTAGTGGTCTTCCTGCAGAGAAATCGGTGAAATCAAGCTGAGAAACAGGTTGTTGTCTTTCCCAATTTCATGGTTAGCTAAGCCATTTGAAACTTTTCCAATCTGCAGTTAAGTCTCTGAAGCTATTTAACTTTTCAAACAGTTGTCTTCACAGTGAAAGTTAACTAAACGCTGTGGAAAAATGCATTGTCATATCTCCAAAAAAGCTAATATTAAATTTACACAACCCAATTTGAAAGTGCATTGGACTTGACCTAATTTATTTCATTTCCTGTACAGCCTTTGGTAGCCCTGCAGGGACATTCAGACCTTGTTCTGAAAAATCCTAAAGCTATATTAACTTTTGTTTTTCTTTCTTTTTTCTTTACATTGCACAAGATGATATAATTAGCAAAAAATAAGTATCAAGCATAGACTGTATAAAGAAGTCGACTGAGGGAATGTGACGTCACAATTAAGCTCCAGTCAAATTACGCTCATTGAGGCAAGCAGTTATAGGGGTCGAATTTGAAGCCGAGTTCCATATTTGGAATTTCAACCCTGGGTATCATAGCAACCAAAGAGCCAATCCGGAGTGAGGCTTGATTGATGCTGTCAATCATATTCTCATTATAAGAGCACTAAAGAGCAGATATATACCTGATGCTGTAAAGGACGCTGCCATCTTGGAAGATCCGTAGCAGCTTGTTATCGGTGGTGACCTCGTGGAAATTGGCGCCTTTCTCGTTAGCAAAGAATAGATCCGGTTTCCAGATGGAGTCCAACATGGAAGGGTCTAGATCCAGGGAGTCGTCTGGGTATTCGCGGTATGCCAGACGAGGGTCGTTCCACTTCTGCCGTAGGAATACATTGAGTCTGTAGTCCTGTGGAAAATAAATATACAAGCTAGCAATTCTTTTATAAAGGTCACAAAATGTAGTTGCAGTAGTACGTATGTAACTTAAAGATCTTGATATAGTTATTATTATTACTTTGGGCTGTATATGAGCTATTGCACAGATTCCAATTCAATTCAATTTATTTTTGTAAGGCCCAAAATCGCAACAGCAGTTTCCTCTTAGTTCATTCAAGTTTGCTAAAGCACACTTCCTGATTATCTGGTATGTGGTAACTTGGTTTTTGTATAAATACAAGACAACATCAGAACACTAATATAAACTGCACCAGTAAAAAAACGTAAGTGCTTTCAGTGAATACCATAACAATTATTTCATAACTTTAGGCACTATCAGGTGACACCAATGACATTATTAACAGGGTGACCCCCATGCCTACAGGTCCGGTGTGCTTTAACAATACACTGCCTTTT
>KN475887.1:38065-82068 GCA_000787095.1 Periophthalmodon schlosseri
ACATGTAAAGCTGAGGGCTGCCCCTGGACCTCCTCATTCATTTTCTCAATTTTTCATTTTAATTGGAGAGCGGACAGTTCATTATCAGCGTGTCAGTGACCCAGTGGGCTCTGAAGGTTGTGCTGTTATGCTTCAAGAAACACACAAAAGGAGGAATGGATTTGCAAAGTAGTGTCTATAAGGGAAGACTGTAAAGATTGAGTATTTTAGACTACAGAAGTATAGTTTCATCCTAGGAAGTAAAGTTCTTCTATTTTTGTTTTTCTTGGACTTTTATCTGTTTCTGCTCTAGAAATCTTGATTATTTTATGTAGTGGTCAGGATGTACATCTAATATTTACATTCACCATTCAACTTACTCTTCAGAACTAGCTTAATCTTTCATGGTATAGATTCAACAAGGCACTGGCAACATGGTCTGTAAGACCATGATCCCAGTTTAGTCCTGATGTAGACGTGGTTTGGTCCTGCTCTAGTCCTGGTTTTGTCAATGTCCAATTCTGATTTAATTCCAGATTTAGCCTAGTCTCAGTTTAGTAATTTAGAAGTGTGAATGTTGCCTTGGAATATTTTTCATTCAGTTTTAATCTGGTTCAATACAAGATTCTTATTATTATTACTTTGTTTTTTGTAAATTTAATTTGCCTATTCAAATGTTTCTCAAATCACCAAATCAATCAAAATCAAAATCATCATACATTTTTAAGCAACTCACTTAAAGCCCCAGTATATAACTTTTTTCCAAAAACAGTTTTTCAGTTTGGATGTTTTTATTGCACTCAAAAAACGCAGAAAAATCTATGTCCTTACTGTAAGCGGACTTGCATCTCCACAAACCTGACTCTTACTTGGCCTCTTGCTTGTTTCCATGGAAATGTTGCTCATTTGGCTGTAATATTCTACAGTATGGCACTTACCTAGCTTCATGGAGAATGTTGCAATATCTGGTCTAAACTTTCTGTTTCCATGGAATCATGCAGTTGACTTTCCACACTATCACTTTAAATAATATTCTGATTATAGTTGCACTGTCATTATGTATTTAGAGCTATTACACTGTAATTCTTACTGTGCATGCCTATTATTACATTCATTCTATTATTTTCTTATAATTCTCTGTTATATGTTGGCATCTTATCACCAAAGCACATGTCTAATTTGTTGACAGATAAAGCTATTCAGTCAGTCAATATCATAATTGAAAATCAAATGAGCAAAGGGTACACGGACCCACCTACTTGTTCCTATATGACCCCATTTATTACATGCTATTCGACAGTTATGCTCTATTGAAACGTGTACTGCAATTTTCATGCCCATAGATACTGTCTATACTGTCTGTGTAGTGCATCATCTCACCATTGTAGTTTCCGTGATGGAGCCAAAGCTGTTGATGAATATGTTGCAGGTGACATTCACTGGTGGGCCTGAAAGAGCAATAAACAAGTTCAATGTAGACATCCTCTGTAGGTCAGATGATTCACAGCCTCACATTTCTGTCCTAAACGCCCACCGTATCTCCTGCCTTGAGTAATTTATACAACCGCCTCCTTACAATGTAAATAATGCCGAGGTTTAGCATGGAGATTCTATGCATACATGCTCAATTACAGGGTTTATGTGCAAAAATAACTTAACAATTCAAATAGACGGTTTATATGACTTTAAAATTGGCATATTAGGGCATCATTGTAACAAGATTTGACAGATAAAGTATGAGGTATTATTACTACACTCACCTCTTGAATCAGTGCCTTCTATTATTGTTTTTTGATGCCATATCGCTTCTGTTTGCTAATGTAAACACATGTAAATTCAAAAAGGGGCATGTGATAACTGCCCAAATCATTACTATTTTGTCATTTTGAGCTTTCAGTTCTTAGATTAATAACTAATTAATGCCTCTGTCCATCATAAGTCAGTGAAAAGTCATGGAAAAGCCTTTTTGACAAATTGGACACATTGATATTATGCAACGACAGTAGCTCAGTTGGTTGAGTGGTCAGATCCACTGACCAGACTGACCATGCTGTCGTTGTGTCCTTGGGCAAGACACTTAACCGACCTCACCCCCAGTGTCTGTGTACACTGGTGTATAAATGTGTGTGTGAATAGGTGACTGATTCCTTGATGAGTGCCTTGAAAGTGGAAAAGCACTATATAAAAATTTGACCATTTACCATTAATTTTCAGACTGATATTTACATAATTTGGAACTATAATGTAGTTCACGTTCAGTACTTTCAGATATAGCTCTTTTTTGCAAGCTAAACCTGGTTTAGTTCCAGAGATTTTAGAGTTAGCCCATAACTCCCCTCATAACCTTCACATCATTACAAATATATATATTTTTCGTTCTTCACAGAAAATAGTTTCCTTTAGTAGTTCATTTGTTTATATCCTGGGGTCACATAGTCTTTCTTTGAATACTTCTGCCCAAGTTAAATTAAAAATGTGTTTATAAATGCTGTTACTAAAATACTAAATGTTATAATGCCACAGGGCCGTAGGTTTCCAGGCCATGAACTTCCAATTAAATGGTAGCTACACTGTTTACTCTTAAAATAAGTTTTCCAGGAAGTATGTATCTGGGGCCGAGGGACTGCTATACAAGACAGTGTGTTCCTAAGTAAATAAAAAATCAAAACAAAAACAGGAAGTTTTTTATACATAGTCCTCTGTGGCACTGGTGCAAACAACAGACTGATGAAATATAGATGTTTGGGCCAGTCAATAATGCAAAATTTTAAAGTAATATTTCATCATTTTCGCACAGATGTCAGAGTAGTTGGAGTATTAATGAAATCCAAATCCCACAATGTGTTATTATTACAGTGTTAACCTCGGCATACAATAAGTCTTTTTAAACTTTATTTAACCTGGAAAATATTGCTGAGATACAGATTCTATTTTTTATACAGAGGGAGATGTAAACATAGACCGGACGCATCTTTGTAAAGTATGATGTCATACCATCGAGTGAGGGGCAAGAGCCAGATTTTCCTATTAATAATATAGACCTTTCCTATCAAATATCAGAATCAAATATCTAAAGTTACAAATGAATCTGATCATTTTCATTATTGACTAGACCCTAGAAAAATCTGCATTTTAATTATATATTTTCGCTGCCCCCCATCTGTATTAAATATAATTGGCCTATAGAATGTTGTGATGTCGTCTGAAACCCAGCAACTGAAAAAGTGTGTATTCTGATCCGAGGCATGTGTAGTCCTAGACCAAGATGGCAGCCAAAGTAAACCTAAGCATGAATGGAGAGAAAATACAAACTCTACAATGAGGCTCTACGTGTACCCAGAATCTGATCCAGTACCTTCTTGCTCGAGGCACCGCTGGACCACTCTACCTCATAGACTTTTCATTAATCTCACAATATTGCCTTCAATTAAATGAGCAAAGTCACCAGTGTGCATCCCAAGCCTTTGCTATTCTTCTCATTACATTCCTGTTATTTACCTTTGAAATTGGGTCTAATTCGGGCATCATATCCTGAAGTCCTCCCCATGAGCTTGTCCAGGAAGTCCGAGGGAGACATCTGCGGGCCAGACCTGCTGGGTGGCTTTATCTCCTCTTTACAGCAGCTGGGTCTGACGGTACACAGGGGGTAGACAGGGACACATACAAAGAGAAGAGGAGGAAAAGACGTGAGAAGAGCAGAGGAGGACTATTGTACGGAAGCAGAGCTGTGGGTGTTGGGAAAAATAATGACAATCCATCAGTGTGAGGAGCCAGCCGCGATCAGCAAGTCAGTCATCAGCAAAACAGGCCCAGTGGTGGTGGGCAAATGAGGGAGAAAAATGGCTTGGCTCAGCTGGTAAGGTACTACATATTCAAGGGATTGCATGGGATGGTGCACTTTTACTTTATGGTTTAACTCTGTATTCTTTACTTAAATGACTTTGCCTGGAATGTTCCACGTACGGCAATAAAGGTGCACTATGCAACTTTTGGTGGAGGGTCTGCCACCTGCTTGTCTCCATGGAGATGTCATTGCTTTGCTTGGAATATTCCACAATATTGCATTAAACTTATTTATGGAAACAAGCAAGTAACACCACAGGGTCATGTCTGGAGAGAGGCAACGCAGTTTTACAAAGATGTATTTTTGATAAAACTAGATACGTTTTATGAGAACATCTCCATGGAGCCAAGCAAATGGTGGACCCTCTACAAGAAACTTACATTGTGCACCTTAAAGGTCTTATAGGTCAGATCTGCGAAGAGGTGGCCACACTCACAGAAAGAATGCATGCTTTTAAAGGATTTTTTTTTAGCTATACAGGCACCCATAATTAAACAAATGCAAGTTTAATGTCATACTGTGGAACATTCCAGACAAAGCAATGACGTGACTCCAAGGTGAAATTACAATATTTTTATAGTAGCAGTCTGTTCACAGAACACAGATACTTCCTTGATTGCTTTCAACTGCTCAAGACTTAAATGGGTGGTCTGACAGATTGATGGCTCAATAGTGATGGAGGAGGATGTGAAAAGATGATGTGGCACTAACAAGGTTCAAGCAGCCACCGGAATCACCACCCGGCTGGAGAGTGAGAGAAGGTCGAATAAAGCGCTCCCAAGATCACAAGCAATGCACTATTTTCTATTTGATTTATAATTGGTTTGTGCAGCTGTAAACTTTATTACATTGTTTTTCACAACTGTCACAATCCCAGTACTTGGTGTACAGATGGCGAGCTCTTTCCCCCCGAGCTTTGTGTTACTGTGTTACAGTGTGTGGAGTCAGTGGGTAGAGCTTCAACTAGTTTACAGTGACAAAAAGCCTTGTTCGGGGCTGTGCAGGTTGCATTATATAAGTTTTAGCCATGGGCACATGAAACAGGAATTATGTTAGATACAACCAGAAACTTGGGAGAAGTCAGCGTAAAGTGCACAAGCTGCATTGGTTAATCTAAACCTCTCTTCTAATCAATTTATAGGTAAGGTATGTAGCCTGTGGTCTTACTGGTTTAAAAAGGAACTACAATCATAACTTGCCAGTGCGTTAATAAATATGGAGGACACAGATACATCTTCATCTAATTTTCAGTATATGGACAGACCATGCCACATGTGAAAGCTCAGAAACTCCAGTGTTCACTCACCGAGTTACAGAGGCTACACTAGCACTGATTAATGATTAGCTGCAGGTGCTGGGGTTTAGGTAGTGAGGATTCAGATTAGAGAGAATTCTTTTAGGTTTAAACCAACTGGATCAACCCAAATGAGAGACTCATGTGAAGCTCATTCTGCTTTCTGATTGGATTATTGTCTTTGTAACAAAAACACCAAATGACAAAATCAACAACATGGCCATAAATATGTAAAATATTTTCTAATTAAGAAAGATTTGATTGATTTGATTTGAACTTGGGTATCTGGATCTGGAAGGGCATCTGGTAAAATCAAAAGTCTGAGTTTAATTAACATGTGCAGAAATGTACAGAAAGTAACAAAAGGATGGAAGATAGCACCCGAAACATCTCAGAGTAAATACATCTCGCTAACAATTATCAGCCCAGAAGCAAAGAGATTTCTGTATACAAATGAGTGCACACTGCAAACAAAGCCAAAATAAAAAGCTGGGAAAAAACACCAGAAAACAAATTACTTTTAATCATCTGAAACAACAAACAACTTACTTTCTGCCAAACTTTAAACAAAGCAAAATTGTCCAAGCAACTGAATCTTCAACACTTTATTATTCTTAATGTGGTGGGGCTAGATAAAAGTAAAAGCATCTGCCCATAACTGTTACCAGACTAAAGCTTCAACTCAACACATATGGTATGAAGAAGATTTTGAGTACTGTATATATTTTGATAGTTGAACCACTCCACTGCCGCAGACCTGTCATCCCCTCTCCCTCCCTCTCTTACATTCAGTGGAGAACAGGGAGATTGATTCACAGACACACTCCTACACAGTTAGTCACTATTGGCTTTTTCAGAATACACCAGGGATAAAGCTGCTTTGGTCTGTAAGGTTATGGTCTCAGACAGGTGTCGCAACATGGGACAAATAAAAACAACAACTACTGACAATAGACAGGGGGTCTATGTGGACTACAGGCAGTGTTCAGACTAAACAACCATTTTTGGTAGAGATGTTTTCAGCAAGTACAAAATACATGACAAAATGGCAATATATTACTTTACCAATGCCAAAAATAAGATAACTGAACACTACTAACTGAACTGAATTGAATTTTTTTTTTTCTCAATTTGATTTTTTTCCCCAGATCTACTAAAAATGTTCTGCAAAGTACAGAAAATTGGCAAAACAAAAAAAAAAAGTTTAAATTCAAGTTGTAGTGCTAGGGAATAGTAAGCTCCTTTTAACTAAAAGCAGCTAAAGAATGTGATGTTACTTCAACATTGTATTGAAAAGTGATGACACAGTATTTAACTCATTGGCGATCGGGGGAAATCATCCCCATGAATGAGATAAAACTAACCATCATAGTGTTGTGGTTACATTAATCTCTTAGCTGATTTGGGGGGAAAACACGTGATTTTATTTTCATGTCACGGATTTCAAAGTCCGCTCTGGCCGAGTGCTAAACTCCTCTGCTTTTCTCTGAGAGTTACAAACACACAAAGAGCACATTATTTCTAAGGCTGCGCTCACACTGGCCCAATCGAACCGCACCCAAACAGGGACAGCCCCTAAAGCGCGGTACGTTTGTCCAAGACGAGTGGGACTTGGCCCGGTTGGAGGAGATGGGCCAAACTGACGGAGGAGTGTATCACAGCAGGATTCATATCTGCCTCACTATTTAAGAGATATTTCATGTCGCTGGACTTTTTTTCTCCACTAAAGTGACAGCACTGCTGCGCAACATGGAAACAAACCGCGCCGTGTGATCAGTCGGCCTGATGAATCGTCATCAGGCCGTGGCTCAGTTGTGGGTGTGAGTTGGTTGTGCAGGTGTGAGTCGGTGTGAGTCGGTGTGAGCCGGTGTGAGCCGGTGTGAGTCGGTGTGAGTTGGTGTGAGTGCGGCTATAGAACGCTCTGTATTTCCAATGCAAGAAAGTGTGTGAAATAAAATCTAATTTTCTTCCAAACAGATTCATTGATTTAATCGATTTTTTGCCCAGCCATAATTCAAACCAATTCAAACCGAGCTACTGTCAACCTGCTCAGGTTAGGTTAGTTTATTTGCCATTTGTAGTTAAAAACCACATTGGAAAACATGTGCAAGAAGCTCAAAGTGCAACACGAAAATGAACAATAGACACTCATTATGGACGACATAGTGACAGTGTGAAATAAACCAGCTACAAAAGATTCAGTAGCTAAAAAATATTATGATGCTACTTCAAAGTTCAAAGTTCAAATCCCAGCAGAGCTCTTTTCACAGCAACATCTTGCTCAGGTCAAGAACCTACTGTACCATCTCCCAACTTCAATTTTTCATTTAGAAAATTACACATGGTATATATTTCTTTTTTTTTAAAGTCAATTCATTTTTCATAACATTATATATTCAGTGAAGAGCAAAATATGTATTCTTGTCTATGATCTTCTTCTCACAGGATTTACAAACTAAGATGTACTTTCAGCGAAAACGAACTTTCCGTAGAAAAAAATCTCCTTATTTTTTAAAAGTTAGCTGTTTCTTCACATTGTTTATGCCTAATTAATTCCACAGTCCTTGGCGTTACATAATCCTATTTCTTCACCATCTCCTGAACTGTTCTTGTGTTTTGTGTTGTGGTCCACAGCTGAACTCCTCACCCTGTTCACATCTCCTCCCTTAGGGCCCTCATCACCTCTCTAGCAGACCTTATGCATTTATATATGAACCGTGTAACAACTGTATAAATCTTACATTACACAGAGATCGAGAACGGGGAAACAACTCAACTGAAGACTCGTCAAGAGATGTGGGGAATGTTTTTGGCGCTCAACCATATGCGGGGAACAGTGGCCCACTTGTGTCGAAATTGATGGCTGTTGAAAGCGATTTAGAAGTGCGCGCATTGACAGCTAGGACGCCTTCCAACCGCTGTCTGTCTTGTTGGCAGCGTGTTGTTCTTTCGGAGCGAATTCTTTACTATGGGGTCTCTTCAGGTTAATGCACTGTACTTCAGTCAGTACATCTAAGGGCTGTGTCAGATGCCCCGAGAAGATTCCCAGGGTTAAAACTGAATAAAATGTGGTTTTCTCGGAATTATTTAATTATGAATGTGCTCTTTGCTGACATTTAATGAGAGAGACCTTTTCTGACCCGATAAAATGCTTTCCTTGGAGTGTCTGTGCCTGTCAGGAATACCCAACACAGGGTTTGCAAAGATTCAGCGACCCAGCCCGCACAAGAGCGTATGAAAAAATGGCAAAACCCCACAAAACCTTCCGCTGTATTTATGAAAGTGGCGCCCTCCAGTGTCACAGACCCGCCCCCTTCCGTCTCTCTCGCACAAATACAAGTTTCACAGAGCGCTGATGGCTTTGGATATGAAGATTTGTCACCAAAATTCAGGATTATCATTAGAATTATTCTAAAATCAGTACGTTTTACATGGAAAATATCTCTGGCCAGACCCACGGACAATATTTTTTACCCATGTCAACTGTTAACAAGCCGCCCAATTTCGCGGCAAAAACAGCGTACCTGGCAACCCTGACCCAACAACTTCTTGGACAAGTTGGAGCTTTGCATTTTGTTTTCATAGCAGCAACTGAAGCTCAACAGTGATCACCCATCCCCCACTTCCAGAAGTAAAATTACCATTCATTTTTCCCATAGACTTTCTGAAAAAAAATTATATTAAAATTTTGAAAGCTGGCTCAGGGCTAATCAGCTACATAGTAACTAATGACCACAAGACCTATAATTTTATTTAAAATCTTTCTGAAATTGTATTAAACCGCTAAGTTATTAAAGCATTTTGCAGAATTTAAAATAACGGTGTTATGTATATTAATCACCGCGTAGCTGGTTAGCTTCTGCGTTGCCTTTAAACAACTCTCAATATTAAAATTTTTTTTTTTAAATCTATGGGAACAATGAATGGAAAACTGACTTCTGGAACCAGGGCGGGCCGTCATGAGCTCCATAGTAAATCTGTTTTAGAAGCAAAAAACATTTTCTTTACCTTTTGTGTATTTTTGACAATTGTTAGTATATTGTGGTATGCTGGATTCTGAAACATCTTCTCATGCATAACCAATAGGCCTGCACATTGTACTGTCTTTTATATGTGTTTATTATAAATTCTAAAAGGCTAAACTTTGCATTTTTGTAAAAAGCTAATGAAATCAAATACAGAGTGCATGAACTTGAATGACTGTCACTGACAAAATGTTATATTTACATTTTTTTTCAATTTAAAAAAAAAAATCACTCATAAAAATAGTCCAGTAATAATCCATTATATATATATATATATACATATATATATATATGTATTTCAGTTTACAAAGGGACTACAAAATGAACTATTGGTTGCAGTCTGTCAGGCATAACGTTTAATTAAACCCACCTTCCAACCTCTTGTACGCTTGGCTGGTAGTTCAGGAAAACAACATGAGACTGTTATGGAGACACACAGACCAATGTGAGACGTAATTAAAAATTCCTCAGTAATATCCTCAATTTGATTACTTTTTTGGCATAAATTAAACATCTGTTTATCTTAACCAGAACTGTGCCAAGACCAGAATAACATGAATTCAATTATGACTGTTTTGTTTCAATTCAAATTCATTTTTGTCAATTTTCTCGGTAAGTGGTCAAAAACAATGGAAAGCACAACCCTGAACGTGCCTTTTTTTTCTCTTGGAATCATAGTAGTAAATAGTACAAAATATAAATAAGGCCTCATTCTGTATGCAGCACCAGTTCTGATGTAAAGGAACGGGGGGGTTAGGCCAAATAAGACCAAATAAGACCAAACCAAGTTATTTATGTTCATTCATTTTAGTTGTGCTTCGTATTAACTCCCAAGAATTATGCATGGATCTCATTATGGACTCTTTTAGTTTGAAGAGTTTAAATGCAGTTGCTCAGAAAAACTTCAGAGAACACTTGAATTATGAACACCTCACCAAATGGGATTGCTTTTGCTTAAACAGGTGGAAAAAAATAAAAAATTGAAGTACATGCATTTGAGATGCAGACAACATTACAAACTATACTCATGCCCTTTGGGGAGAGAGAGGATGGGTTGAATGTTTGCGTTGCACTATTGTTCTTATATGTGGATGGGTTTTGTATGTGCAGTGCACCATTGGTGTTCCAACCATAGGCTGTATATATAAATGACATATCTAACATGTTAGCCGCCACATTCCAAATAGGAAGTGAGCATGGGTGCACTTCCGGCTCCAACGACTCTGGCTCCATTTCACTTTCTATTGAAAAACTGTCGCCCCTCTCTGCGTAACTGCTGCTGTCAGGCTCGTCATTTTGGTCTTAAAATGTCCGTACGCGCTACATGAGCCTCGTGTTTTTATTTGGCTATTTTGTCCATTAATCAAGATATTAACATTAATAACAGGTTGCTCCCGCTAGTGTTAGCAGCAGGCTTGATTGACAGCGTTGCTAAGCGCTCGTTCTCTGCTAAACCAGCGCTGCAGGTGGGAAGGGGCGTGTACCTTCAGCAGCCTCGCTCTTTGGTTGCTATGATACTCGAGGTCGGAATTCCAAATATGGAACTCGGCTCCAAATTTGCTCTTATAACTGCTAGCCTCAACAAGCTATCTGTGGTTCCAAAGCAAATCTCTCCTACTAAGACAAAAAAGGGAAATTTACTGACTAGAACACAGTTAATCTGTATAGCACATCTCTGTATTCTTGTGAGAGGAAATACTTTGAGATGTCAGCCTGTGGACCTGCAAACTATTCAGAGTCATTACCATAATGGGAGACTGAACCAAAAGTACTCTCGGTGCCTTTTCAAACACATCTCTCTGATTTCCCACTTCTTAAATTGTCCTTGAAATCCACTTGAGTCTCATATATTGCGCTCCTGTTGTGGGAGCTCATATTGGGTTCTGAGCCGGCCGACACACCTTGATATGAGCCCTTCCAAGCGTAGGGATTGACTCATGCCGCTGACAGGCCTTTTATCAAAATAGATCCATGCTTTATGGTAATCCATTGGCATGTCATCTTTTGTCTTTAATGGTGTGTGTAGCTCTTGTCCTTTTAGACTGTATATGATGGCCCATGGCTAGCCTGTCCCTCTTTTGATCAATAGGCTCATCGGGGAATGGGATTTGGAGCACACTGTAATTTACTCTTTCACATTTGTCTTCAGTGACGTGGCCACTGCCACTCCTGGACACTGACAGCTCAGGTGTGGGAAACACATGGGGCTTCTACACACATGCACGGAAACAATCTTTAAAGTCAAGTTAAAGGAACTGTATGTAAGATTTAGATTTTTTATTTCATAAACTTGACCTATCTGTGTCCCAAGATACAAGGAACATATGGAAAAAAGCTTATACTGATAACAATTGCAATGCTTATGTTTATTTATGCTATAATTTTGTTTTGGTTTAGTTTTGGTTTAACCTTAAAATGACTCTCTCTGACCTGAATGGTCACTACCTAAACCCCAGCACCTGCAGCCAATGATGAATCAGTGCTAGTGCAGCCTCTGCAGCTCAGTGAGTGAATTCTGGATGTTCTGAGCTTTCACATGATGCATGGACTGTCCATATACTGAGAAAAACTTTTATGTGTCCTCTATCTGCAGTTAAAGGCTCTGGCAACCCAGGTTCAGTTGTAATTGTAGTACCTTTTTAAAACAGTAAGAAAGCAGGCTACAAAAGCAGGCTACAAAAGCAGGCTACAAAAGCAGGCTACAAAAGCAGGCTATGGGTTTTTTAAAAATTGTATAACAATTAAAAGCACAACATTGTTCCAAAAGTTAAATATTTAAAAACGGAATATATAAATATAAAGTGGAAATGAGCTCAACAAATTAAAAGGAGTTCTTCATCTGAACGTTTAGTTGAGCAAAGAGCATAATAATGAATAATGGAGTTATAAATTCATAAAAGTGTAAAGAGGGTCATATTTGCAAGTCAGATCAGTAGATATTGCTTCAAAGATGGAGCCACTAAGGAAGAAACCTGAAGGGCATAAATCCATATTCAGTGTTGATTTTAAAAAGGTGGTTTTGAAATGATTTGTAAATATTATAGAACTTTGAACAGAGAACTGTACATAAAACATACAGTTACAGTTAGTTCCCACAGCAATCCAAACACTAACGTACATCCAAAATTAGCTACAACTCTTTGCAGGGACCGTATTTATAAAAATCAATTTGAAATCTACTAGCTCCTCTGGCTCAAGGCATTACATCAAGCAGGAATTACGCTGAACTGCTCACCACCCTGACTGCTCCCTTCGCTTCCAAACATAACATCAATATTTTGCCATTTAGCTAGCAAATTATTACGGATTAACTTAGACACCCAAAGTAAATCACTTTTATTCATTCAAACAGACAGACATGCTATTCATGGCTTTCAGCTTCATGTTATAGCCCCTATGCAAAATTCGCAAAACAGTATTTTGCTTTAAAGGGCCAATACTATTTTCTGATCTATGTTATAATGTTGTTTCCTCATTAAAAATATACCTGTTCCATCCATTAACTGTATAAAGAAGTGGACTAAGTGGGTGTGACGTCACCCATAGCGTTCGGCTCCAGTCAAATGAAGCTCATCGAGGCTAGAGCAGTTATAGCGGCGAATTTGGATCAGAGTTCCAAAGAGCCAATCCGGAGCGAAACGGTTGAAGGTAATGCCCCTTCCCACCCGCAGGGGCGGGCACTTAAGTAATGCTGTCAATAAAACCTGTTGCTAACGCTAGCGGGAGCGACCTTGGGGAAAAAAGGCACCAGATTTGTCTGTACTCTGCTGTGTTTTTACTCCAATTCATGAGAACACAAGGTGGAACAGAGCAGACCGTTATGGACTACATTCTATCATTTATTTTTGTATTAACAAGATATTTAATTTGTACACATTTTCAGTAACATTTTGGTAAAAAGAATATTGTTTATCTCTTTGGACACCTCTCCATACTTCAGTTTTTTTTCTACACCCAGGAACACAGACTAATAATAAAGGATTGCTCAAATATGTGTGAATGAAATCAAACACAAAGGGTATGTTTTTGATGAGGCAACAACATTCTAATGTGGTTTATAGCTCACAAGAGTCAATTTTGCGTAATATAGGACCTTTAAATTGCTAATCGCTTTGGCAACAGTCCTAATTTTTTATCATTCTGAAACTCATGGATGGGTACTATGTGGAGGACATTGACTGATTCTAGGGGTGCAGACTGGACCAAAAACAATACACAAAACTAGAGGCACAAGCAACAAACAAAGTGAATGTAAAGGCCAGACTCATTTTATTTCCTTTCCCATTAGATACTGTCACAATGTTTACTGCCTTACTCCTAATTAACCCCTCCCCTTTGAAACTGCACTAGTCGCTGTTCTCGTCCGTGTTAACTTTGATCTTTTGTTTTGTCGTGGGGCATAATTAGGGTGACCGCGAGCCTATACTAATCACACAATCTCGCTACTTGTTAAAGAATATTTAGCCGCCTCGATGTACACCCCCGAGGTTAATGATATGGAGTAATCTGCGCCAACCCGGGCTCAAAACTGACGCAATCTTTAAATGGCCCATATTACACTATTTCCTGATTTACGTTGTTTCCTCACCAAAAACATAGCGGGAGTTGTGTTGTTGGAGTTAAGGCTGAGTTTTTCTCTCAAACAGAAAACACTCTGTTCCACCTTGTGATGTCACGTGGTAATACAGGGAGTGTACTTTGAAACTCATACACATTCACTGCAATCATTTGAATAATTTCAGACCTGGAATTGCCAGTCTCTACTAAACAAAAGGTAAATCACAGAGCATTTTGAGCTTTGGAGGTGTAGACAGAGTAATAATAAAGGATTACTCAAACAAAACACAACTCCAGGTATGTTTTTGACGAGGTAACAACACTATAACATGGCTTAAAGCTCACAAGAGTCAATTTTGCGTAATATAGCACCTTTAATCTCGTCAGACTGAGGCTTGACATTGCAGAGTACCCAGAGGAAGCAATGTTTTCAGACTGGTGGCAGAGTGGGTGACAATGGGTGACAGATTTATGGTGGTGATGCCGTTTCTACTACATTAAACAACTACAACTGATTTACTGCAAGCTCTTACCAGCGATTTGTCTCTGTGTTTGCAATACGAATATGAAAAATGTATTGTTCACAGATGTGGGGTGTGCCTTTGGTGTCTCTATTCAAATATACACACCACCCATACTAATAGCCACAAGTATATCAAGTAACACAAGTAGAACGATGTTTCATTTTTCTCCTACTTTGAATTTTACAACAAATATGCTCAAATATAAATGTAACAATAGAAGTTAGCAGTTTTTAATAATAAAAATAAAGTAAACAGTTAAATCCGATTAATAACCAAGCTATTATCAAGCTAACAATATGTCAAAACCAGTGACAATATCCCAGTGCAGAATCTCAGTCAGGAGTTTGGACCATTCTAGGTTTAAATAAATTCTTAAAGGTCCTATATTGCACAAAATTGACTCTTGTGAGCTGTAAGACATGTTACAATGTTGTTACCTCATCAAAAACATACTTGGAGTTGTGTTTTGTTTCATTCACACGTTTGAGTGATCCTGATTTATTAGTCTGTCTACATCTCCACAGCTCAAAATGCTCTGTTTCACTTTGTGATGTCATGTAGTGGTAGTTTTCAAGTTAACAGCTTCTTTTACCTTTAGTTCAGTAGATATTGGCATTTCCAGGGCTGAAATTATCCAAATGATTCTAGAGAAGGTGTATGGAGTTTAAAACACAGTGAAGCACTTCCTGTATTAGCACATGACATCACAAGGACGAACAGAGTGTTTTCAGTTTGAGAGAAGAAGAATTCAGCCTAAATATGCAAGATTTATGTTAAACGTGTGAATGAAACAAAACACAACTCCAATTATGTTTGTGAAGAGGAAACAACATTATAACATTGATCAGAAATTGTGTAATATGGACCCTTTAAAGATGCTTTCGCTTGCTTTGTTTGCTGATGATTCAACACAACCTGGAAACCATTATCATTTTAATTTATGTATTTCTCATGTGGAATTTCCCCTTGCTGTTTGGTTAAATATACAGTTCAAGTAATAAGTTATTTTAAACTGGGTTTTATGTCCGTTTATCATGTATACATTTAAAGTTAAACCTCTGTGTCATCACATTCAGTTATAGTAAAGTAAAAGGAACAACAAAGCAAAAATTCTTGGATGTTTATGCCAAAATGAACTTTGAAATGAATCTCAGAAATCTCCTCTCGTGTCAGGAGATGAAAGTTGCCTGAAAAACAAAAAACTCTTGCTCTACTTCATATCTGGTTCAGGCCTCTCTGTATTCTGTCCCTTTCTCACATCTTAGATCTGATATCGGCGGATTGGCTCCTATCTCGCTCTCTCTTCCTCTGTGTGCGAGTGAGGCAGTTCGGTTTCTGAAAAGACTGCAGAAGATTACTTTGATGTGACTGCTCTGGGGCCTGTGATGGACTCCAGCTTATCCTTGTGTACAGTCAACAGCCTTCCTCTACTCTCGCTTTGGTCTTGTTTTGCTTCTACTGGAAAAATAAAAGTTCTTTTTGGTTTGATGGTCTACACTCATTCATTCATTCTTGTTTGGAGTTCTGAGTGGTTGTGCCCAGGCTATTTTTATCCTTGCTGTGCGATTTCTCACTGAGGACAGAACAGCAACAAAAGGACGCAGTTGAAAAGACAACTAGGTAATTTGAAATGGTATTGAGAGCGCGAGCAGACAATGGTGTCCCCACGTGACGTCTTTACTGTTAGAATATATTGTCGTCATATCTCATCATGCCAATTCGTAACCCAGGAAATAGCATTGTTACTGGCATCCATCAATACTGAAAATACTGAAATATACTGGAAATCGTCAGGGAGTGACTCAGGGGAGAGGAGATCCTTAATGTCAAACTCAATTTTGACACTAAGGAAAAGGCTAAATATCCAAACCCACAATGATACTACACACTTTTTTACACAATGAAATTTCCACAGAAAATAATAGGTTCTTTAGTGTGGTCTTGTAGTTCTGATATACAAAATATCAAATTCAAACTATGGCTATCTGTCAGGACACTGTATAAAATGTATTTATAAGGGCTTGAATTGTTACGGGAACTTTTAATACAAGGTCTCATGATTGTCTCTTTCTAAAAACTGGACACACTAGAACTGAAATGGGGAAAAAAAAGCTTTTGATTATTTTGCTTCCCAAAAATGGAATACATTTCAAGGACATGCAAAACTGGATACATTGATGCCACAAATGCGTTTTAATAATCTAGTGATAAACATTTATAATCTCACCTGCACCTTTGAAAAGGAGAGTCTGAGTTTTCTCATTGGGTTCTCCCTGTATAAATAAACATAAATGAATGAAATGAAATGAAACAGACAAGACCAAACTGTATCCTGTCCTGATTTTTGCTGGGTGTGATTGACAAGTATAACCAATTATAGTAACGCATGGTCCGTTCGTTTCTAAACAACCATGGTGACTTACGAGGGAAAAAGACTGATAAAAATAGAGGAAAAACAGCGCAGATTTATGCAGAATCAACAAGCGAAGCACTGAACTCAAGCCGTCTCAAAATCCCTTTTTATATAATTTTGTTCATTACCAATACCTGTGAAAATCAGTATGTAACTTTCATTTCTACAATTCGTATTAATGCATTCTTCCTCACATCTTTTTATTTATATCTGGTTGCAAGCTGATGATAATTCTCTACATGATCAAAGACAACATTCATACCAAACTAAAATAATCAAACACATAGGGGACCCACACCTCCACCTTAGTCCAGGCTTTATAAGGAGTGTTATACAAAGTGTTTGAATCATCTGAATTCAGTTTTCTTGGATTGAATGAAAGAGAATCTCCAAATCCTCATATTGTTACTGTTTGCTAAATGCTACCACATCATGTATTTTGTTAATTGCCATTTGTCTCCTTTGCGTCATGAAAATAACGTTCCTACATTTATAAATATTCAATAATTTTTTGTCAAGTCAACACTCCATGTTCCTTAAACTAAAAACAAAATCACTTGGGTTTTTCCATCAATCCTGCCCATGAAAGCACACCTCGACACAGCAGAGGCAGACGGGTATATTGAGAGAGAATCACTCACACACAGAGACAGTCGGTGCACTCTGGGTGACCCATATTTTGGATGTGACAGCAAGAGAGGAAGGAAGTTGTAAGCGTCGCCCCTGGCCTGTTTCGCTTGATCAAGCTGCTGGCTGGAACCAACACAGTCATGACAGAGCCGCCATGGAGCTGCCTCTACCACGGATTATGGAGAATCGTAGCCTCAGAGCAGAGTGCATAACAATATACCTCGCGAGATGTCACCTTTTCGCTTCAGTCAGGATTCTAATGTGCTTCCTCCCCATTGGAAGCAACCGCTTAACATGCACAAAATGTTTCTGTAACTTTTTGGGACAGAGTCTGGGTATTTATTAAAAACTATTTGATCTATAAGATAGATGAGAAATATTTTTGTACTGATTTCTATGTTTAATTATTCAAAAGTGAAGATGGTTTCAGTGTTACCATATGCATTTAAATTAGAGTGGCCTTTTATAGTTTGTGTTTAGAACTAAGAAAATGTTGGCAAGTTTCATGGGGCTGTAGATATAGATAGATAAAACTATACAATCACTTCCAAAACTTACTCTATGCATTCTCCTTTCTGTTACATAAGCGTTATAATCCCAATTCAATCTAATTAGTTGAAAAAAAATGTTTTAAAAGGCTGATCAACACACCATTGAGCGTTTAATTGACCTCATGTCTAATATGGCCCTAAAGTTTCAAAAATAAAGTTTGTAGAATGTGAAATATGCTTGTGTAAAGTGGGCTAAAACCTTTGATTAGAAGTATTTGTAACTGGTATTCTAGTCTATTCCAATTGTCTGCATGTGTCAGGGTCTGGGGGCACACGTTACGGTAATTGATAGACTTTCCCTTGTTTTTTGTATTTTTTCTGAAGCTACCCTGCAAAGTCTGAGGAAAAGAGAAAAGTAAAATAAAAACGCCACGGAAATTGCTGTCCATATTGTAAAAATAAATGTGTTTCAGTCGACCAGTACTGTAATAGAAGTCTTTTCCCTGCATAGATAACCCCATGAGAGTCCACAGACAGCCGCTCCTCTGAGGCCGTCCAAACCGCTCCATTTGCTTTGTGCATGTCTTCACACTGATGTCTTATTCACTCCAGCCTCTTGGGCTGCTGGACACGCACTGCATGTCTTGCAGTTTTTCTGCCAGAACAAAGACATATGGCTATGGTAATCCTTCAGCCTGTTCAGGAAAAACAAGTGGAGACAGTCTAAAGAGGTAATCCTGTTTGACACACAATGTTGTGCTTCCTCCCGTCCGCCTATCAACATATTTAATTACTGCTTTGTATTTGAGTGAGGTCCTCCCAGGTCTAGCAGAATACATGATTGTTTTCCTGCTCTTAAAATATCTGAGGTATAAAAAGGACAGGACAGTTTCCTGGGGAGAAAGCATCTTATTCAGGTTGCGTCTGCCACATTTACTGAGTGCAAACTTCTTATCCAAATCCAACCATAGGATTTGACAGTCCCTTTGACAGTCCATTTCAGAAACAATGCGGGTGTCTTGTGGGTACATATAAACAAACGTAAGGAGCCTCTATTGTCTGACATCATCTAGGTGAGACGAGAAATACATTCAGGACCCACATGGCGCTGGCCCGACCCGATAAAGAGATGAATCGGCAGCACTGTTATGGATGGCCTGGAAGCTCTGAGCCAGTGTGTGTGGCCTGAGATAACATGCCTAAAGTGTGGCTGAGCATAGGCAATCCAGAGAGAGTCAGCACCAACCCAAAGACGATAACATCACCTGACTTTCAACACCGGGCCAGACGTCCAACTCGTCCTCTTCCTCCTGTGATGAAGTGTGACATTTTGTCCTCTCTCGCTGTGACTTTGCACATTGTCATTGTGTCCAAATTTGATTACATCTAGACTAAAGCAGGGACATAAAGTTTGACTTTACAAGGGCTCAAGTTATATGATTGTAAATTTATAAATAGCTGCTCTTAATCTTGTGGGGGTGAATCTATAATTAGACGCATTTGGCGACAAAATGAGACGGCACATTCTGCTGTTAATTAACCACTATCAAGAGGTTAAAGCAAGTACATGTGGGGTTTTCTGTGCCAACTTAAAGCTACCATCTGTAATTAGACTGGCCGACCCGCCCCTGTTGTATTCTCACATATCACCACTAGATGCTATCTACGACAGAAGAAGACCAGAGAGCACAGGCGAGTCTGAACAAAGGCCAGGTCAGGGGAGGGTCAGCGGGTTTCACATCTGCCATCTACTGGTGAAAAAAAAAAAATCTAACACTTTTACAGATGGTAGCTTTAAGTCATATGTCACATTTTTATTGTATTGCACATCCATGAGTTTCAGAGGACAAATTAGGACTGTTGCCATAGCGATTAACAATTTCAAACTAAATATATCTTTTGAATGGGGAAAAAGTCCTCAAAATGTTGGCAATAACAGGAATAAGATAAAATTTGGTCTGTTACAGTCAATACTAATAAAGCAAGCATGAAGCTAATAGATTATTGGTTGAAAGGGAGTTTCAAACCAAGTGTGAGTATGTAAAAATCACACACACTAAATAATGCCATATGTTTTAAATATTTTGCTCATTTTATTCTAAGCTAAAATATGTAATTACTATGGAGTGGAAAGGTGAAATAGAAAAGAGACTTAACATAGCAGACAGACACTACACTACAGTAGCCTATATTACATAACAGGGTAATACATCTGTAACCTAGACGACTGTCAACCTTTCACAGTACATTTACTTCATTATTATTAAATCCTGACACAAAGCGCTCCTTCCTGGATGTCTTCACCTGATGACAGTCCATTATAACTGACTGTCATTCTGCTACAGCGTCCTAATGCCTGCTCTGCTCTGACAAAGGAGGAGGGATGACTTCATTAAAGGTCCTGCTTATGGATCTAATAGACTTGCATGCCTTTAGATGAATATGACCCAGACCACTTTGTGCACACTCCGTCATACATGTAATATGCTTAGTGTCCACTCTCTAACCATTTCATTATGAACAAGGTAAAGGGCACCACTTATGTGCCATGTAAAGTGAGTGATTGTAGCTAGTGACAATTAGTCTTATATGTGGGGGGGAGTGTAGTTGGTATAACTTTACTCTGCCATTTTGGGTAGTAGTAGTAGTAATAGTAGTAGGAGTAGTAGGAGTAGTAGGAGTAGTAGGAGTAGTAGTAGTATGAGTATGAGTATGAGTGGGAGTAGTAGGTGCCAGCTTGTCTCCATGGATAATGTTACTGCTTTGCTTGGAATGTTCCACATATTTCTCAAAAATACCTTAAAAAATCTGCACACTTGCTGTTAATGGACTTCTGCTAGTCTCCATGGATAAGTTTAATGCCATACTGTGGAACATTTTAGTCATTTCCACCAGAAATGCTACACAGTGCACCTTTAAAGGGCCAAAATTGTGTTTATGTTTTACAGTGATAACATTCTGCACTAATTGTAATATGGGTGAGTCTATTTATTTTTATAATTGAAGAATTTGTTATTTTTGAAGTTATTTTTATTTTAAACATGTTTTACTTTCAAGACAAATGAAAATAACTGAAGTGTGTCATCTTCACAATTTTCTGCTTATTCACCAGAATCTTTTCACTCATTTTCCCTGACAACAACCGCAGAGATAGATGCCTCCTTTTCCAGTAGACTTTATATGACTATATTTCTTGGCATCAATTATTTTGAGAAAACATCTGCAGCAAAGAAACTATATTCTTCAAAACTATTCTCTCTAAGAAGAGTTGCACCGGGAAGCACCAGAAATGATCTTCAAACTTCCAAACAGAAACCAAGCTTAAACATTCACATCCTCCCCAGCAGCAGAAGTCAGGCTGGCTACTGTCAAACGTCTGGTGATAGCATTACAGATAACAGCACTTTAGCTGTCAAGGACGACTAGTCATCCAGCTAATGTGGAGAGAAAAGACTTGGTTGGTGAACCACGGGTCAGAGCGTGAGGGATTTCTTAGAGAGCAAGCAAGTCATGATTTACCCTTGGAGCAGCGTTTTACCATACTGGAAAGACAGTCCACTCATAGCACTGATGACGAAAAGGACTGATTATGCTAAGTCCACTTGAGCTTTAGCCTTGTGATAATGGTATTCACTCACTAGTTTACTCAGAGTTGTATTTTGAATGATACATACATTTTGAGTAATCCCGCAATTTCTTGCATTTGAGGCTTGAGTGCTCAGCAAGTGTCTGTTTTCACCTACCCCCTATCCCCACCTACTTCCCTATACTACCTTGCGTTTATTAAAGCAGACCTATTGTGCTTATGTCTGCTATATAGTTATAAACTATGACACCCTTGGATCATTATGCTATAATTTTCACATTTTAAATCACAATATTCATCCAAAACAACTTAATAAAAGTCCACTCACTTCCACATTAGAAAACTGCGGTGCCCAGTGGGAGCTGACGTCGTTGTAAACGCCATCACAATAGAGAGTTGACAACTCCGATGGATAGCTGCAGATCACGCTAGCGAGCAGCGTGATGTGCAGCGGATTTGTTTTCATTTGTACCAAAATGACTATGTCCCGCTGCTGAATCCTGCACGTATCACTGATTAAGAAAATTAAATTGGAGAATGACGTAAGCACAGAGCAGTGGGCGTTTGCCAGTGGCTGTGAAACGGGGATCGATCAGCAATATGCCGTTTTGAAAGTAACCAATCAAAGATTGCTCAAACATGCACAAAACACTTCAAATACAACTTCGGGTGAGTAAATATTGAGGGGAAACAAGTATAACATGGTTAAAAGCTCTAAAAGTTGATTTGGTATAACAGGTTTGCTTTAAAAAAAAATTCATACATACATAGTAAATTTTAACCATTTACTATGAAAAGGCCGGGCCTGCAGTTCATTTTTTAACAGGAATGCGATGGTCCCATTTCTATCACGAATCTGTTTAGACCAGTTTTGTGATTTACAATGAACAAAAGTTCAAATAATGATCGACTTACTAAGAACCAGAATAAAAAGACTAATGTGTCTCCTTTAAATGTCAATAAGTGCTACAATTCACACCGGTACATGTGTTCGCTTTTATCACAAAGCATTTTTCACATTTAAAGCCACTAAAGGGGACTACACTGGATTATCACTTGGTTTACAGGCGCATGCCAAATCACCTCACAAATTCTGCTTGACCTATCATGTGTGACCTATTCAGGAAAAACAAATGGGAAACAGGAAAAATGGGAACAGTTTTATAGCAGTTTAGGACCATTTTATTTCAAATGACCACAGGGAAAGGGACAGAGGTGGTAATCCACATGGTTGCTCTTTTAATGAGGGAAGGTTAGGTAGTCTATAAATAACAATAGAATGGTGACTTAAATCGTGCTGTATGGTAAGGAACAAGACCAAAAGTTCCAATATGCAAGTTGAAGGAAATTTCTCTGATTTTCACTCCAGTCTTCAGTCACATAATCTGAAAACCAACAGACAGAAACAACTGAAACATAGAAATAAACTACAGCCTCTTTGTCATTGCTTAGTCTGGGATGTTCCACAGTATTGCATTAAACCTATCCAGCTACCATTCAGATATCACAACTGTTTTTATTTTTATTTCTCAAAAATACCTTGAAGAACATGCATTCTGACGGTGAGCAGGCACGCCTCTCCACAGATTTGACCTGTAATTTGGCATCATCTGCTTGTCCCCATGTGATTTAAAGGGCCCATATTACGCTGTTTTCTGATCTATGTTATAATGTTGTTTCTTCATCACAAACATACTTGGAGTTGTGTTTTGTTTCATTCACACATGTTTAACACACAAGCCCTGCATATTTAAGCTGAGTTCTTCTCTCAAATTGAAAACACTCTGTGATGTCATGTGGTAATACAGGAAGTACTGTAAGTCTGTGTTTTTAAACTCCATACACCTCCACTAGAATTATTTGGATAATTTCATCCCTGGAATTGCCAATCTCTACTGAACAAAAGGCATCTATTAACTTGAAAACTACCATTTCATGACATCATAAGGTGGAACAGAGCATTTCGAGCTTTGGAGATGTAAACAGACTAATTACTATTAATATTATTACTACTCAAACGTGTGTGAATAAAACAAAACACAACCCCAGGTATGTTTTTGATGAAATAACACAATAACATGGCCTAAACCTCACAAGAGTCCATTTTGTGTAATATAGGACCTTTAATGCTGTACTGTGGAACATTTCAGGCAAAGCAGTAATTTTTTTATACGCTCCCATGTTGCATTGATAATAGATTCAAACCATTTGCTAATCTAATCCTGATTAACTCTTCTAATAGCTACGGCTAATGCCCTGAGCACTAGATATAATAACAAGGCACAGAGTTAAAAATGACCCACTCTTCATGCCTCTAATCACAGACAATCTATTGGTGTGCGGCTCTGGACCTCAGGCCAAAGAGCAGACAGTCAGTGAGGAGAAGGAGACTCACTCACTGCTTATGAAGACCTGTCCAAACTCCAGAGCGTGACTTTTGATGTTATAAAGTTTACATTTCTGAGAGTCCACAGAATAATAGATGAGCAGACCATCACTCCAGAAGCAGCAGGGCTATCCAGGAAAACAACCGCAGAGGAGACACTTTCAAAGGCTCTAGTCTATTTAGCAAACAGATATCTCAATCCAAGTCAGCTTTTTGGTAGGTTAGATTGACACTGCTGCCAGTAGGCTGTGCACAGGAGCACGCTAGCTCACTGTGTCTCAAAACTAACAGTCAGTTTTATTAAAATCGGAAAACATGAAATAAACAACCTATTAAAATTCAATTAAATTTAAATTTAAAAATTGTAACATGTTTTAATATTTATTATGGCTCAAAATTAGCACTGAGACACAAACATCTCTTTCTAAACACAGAGGAGTCCTCCATTAAAGTATTCATTTTATTTGTGTAGTCTTGTGTAGCTGACACGTTGTCAGTGACATCCACCCACAGCTCCCTGTCCACCGCTTGATCTTTAAATATTTATTCATTTTAGCGTGACTCTGCAAAAATCTCACAGAGATACAATTGGACAGGCAGTAGTGATGCTAACAGTGAGGTTTCCAGGCTCTACTGTGCACGGAGCTCATTGTAAAGTAGTTGAAGAGGTACAAAAAAGGCTAAGGTTACATTATAAAGATGAAATAACTTTAACTTTTATAACTAAATATGCTAATTAATGGGATTTATGGAATGTGCTTTATGTAGTACCCACGATTACATTGCATTGGACACAAGCATTGCCAATTTGGGGAACTTTACAATATTATAGCTAAATTAAAGCCAACTATTTGCTGTTGGCTGGAAAAAGTACATCTGTAAAATTACAGGTGGTTACCACAATATGATATGACAGTAATGGCCAAGCTGATGTCTACAACATGACTTAAAGGTCGTATATTACACAAAATTGACTTTTGTGAGCTTTGAGCCATGTTAGAATGTTGTTACCTTCTCAAAAACATACCTGGAGTTATGTTTTGTTTCATTCACACATTTGAGTAACCCTTCATTACTGATCTGTCTACATCTATAAAGCTCAAAATGCTCTGATTGTGATGTCATGAAGCAGTAGTTTTCAAGTTAACCGCTACCTTTTACCTTTTGTTTAGTAGAGATTGGCAATTCCCGGGCTAAAATTATTCAAATGATTCTAGTGAAGGTGTATGGAGTTCAAAAACACAGTGGAGCACTTCCCTGTATTCCACATGACATCACAAGGTGGAACAGAATGTTTTCAGTTTTCAGAGAGAAGAATGCAACATAAATATGCAGGATTTGTGTTAAAACGGGGCGAATGATGGAAAACACAACTCTGGGTATGTTTTTGATGAGGAAACAACATTTAATATCAGAAAATCCTTTAAACATAATGAGTCATAATTATAGTCGTGATCGGCCCACCTCCACACATTAGCATAACCTGGTTTGTTTATAACTTATTTGCGGTCGAGCTTGGCAGCCCTGTGCAAAATAACACAACATGATAATGGAAGAGCGCATAGCAATTTCCGGAATAAGGTCAGTATGATTTGGTAGAGAGTAATCATGAAATACATTTAAACGTACTGTACAATAATTGGTAAATGGTAAATGGTCACATGTTTATGTAGCACTTTTCCACCTTCAAGGCACTCACCATTCACACTGACATTCATACACCAGTGTACACAGACACTGGACGCAACGTGGGTTAAGTGTCTTGCCCAAGGACGCAACGACAGCAGCCATCTGTGGGAAGTGGAATCACACCCCTAACCTTCGGATCAGCAGTTCATACCAGCGTGAGGCAGTACAGTTTTTCCCAGCGTGTGTCGGGAGCAGGCATTACAAAACACTTGTAAGCTCTTGCGTAAATGTGTTGGTTTAATTCACGGTTAAACTCTCTCAATCTATCATTTGAATGTAGTAGAGGCATTAACATTGGCTGCTACTACACATCAGCAGATATATCCAGTGAACATGGCTTACACTTCATGATGCATCTATTATTCAGTAGCTCAGGGTTGTGATTTGAGCGCGGCACAGAGCCAGATCACAAACACATGCTTTCGAGTGGGCACGGAAATTGCAGGCTGAGGCGCTCATTTCTCTTCCAAGCTGGATATCATTTTACGAGATGTCAGTGATCCGATCTTTCCTTCGATTTCAACAGGGAAAACAGTTGGTCTTAAAGGATTGCCAGAAAAAGAACAAAAGTGCTGTAAAATTAGCCGGTTGGATTGGGGTATATAGGAAAGGGAGTTTTTCTATTAAAGAGGTGGACAAAGGTCAGAGTTTGATTGAAATGAGAAGACAAGCATCAGTCAGCGTCTCTGCCCGAGGTGTCAGACCGCACTGAAGCTGCTGGCGGGCTGCGAGACACCATCAGTTACCTGTCACTAGCACCATATATCCAATCAGCACCCCAGGCCCACTGAAGCTATGGCGACGTCAAGCTGTGAGTTTAAGTACAGGTGAGGAATTTATGGCTTACCACACACAGTCCTTACATGACGAGGGGTTTCTGTTTCTTTGTTGTCTTTCTTTTTATGTATTTATTCATTTTTTTGGTTGGTTGTTTTTTGGGGGGTTGCACTGTGGCTCATAGGGCTGCGCAATATGGGAAAATGTCTAATTGCGATTTTTCTGTCAAGTGTGATTATGATTAGATTTGAAATTTATGTTTTAAAAATAGGATTCTGTTCAAAGTTCACATTTCAAACACATCCAGAAGAATTGACAGAAATAATAGGCCTAAATGAACTCGCAAACAAAACACATGTATTTCAGATCATGTCTTTACAGATCTAAACTACAGAGTTGGCAGTTTTTATGCAGAATAAGACAGGATACTTTGTTGTTTTTGAAGAAATTATGGCACTTCAAAAATTTGAACCTGTGCGATTTGCTAATTGCCTTCATTTAAATTACAATTTTGATTTGATTGTGATTAATCTTGCAGCCCTAATGGCTCAGTTGTAGAGCGGCTGTGCGTAAGTGCCTGTCTGTTTTTCTCACCGCTTTTGTCCGCCTTTCCTGCTATGCTGTACTGTCATTTAAACCTGAAAATAGCAAAATTGGAAAATTGGCGGCACAGTGGCTGAGTGGCTAGCGCTCACGCTTCACCGCAAGAAGGTTCTGGGTGCGATCAAAGGTAGTCCTGACCAAGCCTAGCAACAAGGTCATGGAGATGGGTCAACAGGCATTGTGCTGCGGTGCTCACCGCTTCTGAGGAAATGCCCCAGAGGCAATGAAGGATGGGTCAAATGCAGAGGACAGTTTCCCTATGGGGACAATAAAGCGTACCTTAAAAAAAAAAAGAAAATGAAAATAAGCGAGTTGGTGTAATCCCTCATTCGCCCAGGAGTAAAGGCACTGAAACATTTGTATTTTTAGACTTGCAGAGATCATTCTGATTCAGTTAATTTACGTTATTTGAAAATAAGAGGAATAACTTAACCTTGTGCATTTCAGTCAATTCAGTATATTTTTGTATAGCCCAATATAACAGCAGCAGTCAGCAGTCACCTCTGCAAAATGTGTTGATTTGAACAGCAGAAAACATCTGTTAACAAAAGATAAGATGATATATAGCTACAAAGGCAGACATTATACATTTGAATGTGTTCATAATGTTTTGCTTGGTGAAATAAAGGTAAGAATGAATTTTACCAGCCAGTGTTTTTGTGTCTGGAATAAGTTCTTCAGTCTGAGGATAAAAGCTCTACTCAAACACCCATGTACGAGGAACCTCTTTCTGTGGCAAACTTTCTCCATGCACAGCTTCTGTCATTTTGTCCAATTTTCTTTTTGGTTGAAATTGTGAGATGCTGCTTTCTCAGTGTGAATTGGCTTGGGTTTTTCTTGAACAGAGCAGCAATCATGTTCTTTCATTCATATAAACTTGAAGACTATGAAAGAGATTGTGAACTGTGTGGCAGGGCTTGTTCGTATCAAACCTATTTTTATTAACAACTCATTAGGTGACTTTGTGTTGCTTGTCTGCAAAATCTACAGCCAGACGCTCCTCTGAGAATGGACACAATGAATAATGACTTGTTTTGAAGTTTAATTTAACAAGCCACGATTAAACCAAGGTGGAATCCTCAATGGGAAAGTACTTTGTTTATCTAGTGATGGATCGCTCCTGTACTTGTGGTCTTCATATTTCAGTGGTAAGTACAGAGCCAGTGTGCATAGAGCTGCTGCGTAGGGCTAACCGTCTGTTCAACTGCAGACTCCAGCTCCGCGCTCATTTTTTAGTCATTAACGCACGTAAACAGGCCATCTGTCGGCCTCCGTGCTTCCTGGTCGTCAGCAGTGCATACAAGCCAGAGCTGTGTAGGGATTTCCAGGTTTAAAAAGACCAAAAGTGTTGCATAGTGTCCGTGACAGGCCACCCTGAGGTGTACACTCTCTTACCACTGGTGATTTTTTTTTTTGTCAGAAAAGGATAGCTAAGATGGGAATGGGGTTTTTGACTAATGACTAGTTCTTTTTATAGGTTTTCCACAATGATTTGTTGGGTGTATAATCTGAAGACGATAGGTGTTTTAAATGACAAAAAAGTATTACACTCACTTATTGGCCCTTATTACGCACACATACAACATATTTACACCGATAACATGGCCAAAGTAGCGTGCTTTTGTTATACATTCTGATGGGCGTGATTGATAGGTACATTAACCAATCAGAGAAACACATGGTTCGTCCCAAAACTGAACTGTTGTTTGACGCGCTCCATGGTCTAGTCCCAAACCATAGCCTGTATAAAGAAGTGTCCTAAGGGAGTGTGATGTCACCCGTAACGTTCACCTCCAGTCAAATGAAGCTCATCGAGGTAGAGCAGTTATGGGGGGAATTTGGAGCTAAGTTCCATATTTGGAATTCCGACCAAGAGTATCATAGCAAACAAAGAGCCAATCTGGAGCGAGGCTGTAGAAGGTAATGCGCTTTCCCACCCACATGCTGGTTTGGTTAGAGAGCGGGCACTTAGCAGCGCTGTCAACTGCTGCTAACGCTAGTGGGAGCGACATTGGAGAAAGAAGGCGCCTGATTTGTTGTGATGTTTATATCTTGATTTATGGACACAATAGCCAAATAAAAATACCTGGATCATGTAGATCGAGTTAATACGAACATTTTAAGACCAAAATAACGAGTCTGACAGCAGCAGTTACGGAGAGAGGGGCGACAGTTTTTCAATAGAAAGTGAGTTGGAGCCAGAGTCGATAGAGCCGGAACCAAAGATTTTACCAAAGTCCAATTAATAAGCCCTTGTCATTTCTGCCACCATCTTTTCCTCTTGCTCCCTCTCTCTGTGACGCCAACATGGTACCATTACCTTGGCTATGACACATGCAGACGGGTGTGTGCATTAAGCTGACATTACTTTGTGACATCTGACATGAGGCTCTGAGACAGGCTACATCTGCTATTACAATGCTAAATGGGTGTGTGCCATTCAAGCCTAACCTTGGGCTTAGTGTGGCTTAACCAGGTTACAGCTGTGGTCACATCCAAAGGCCGTGTGCTGTCGGAGAGCGGATTTTCTATACGTGCAACCAGCCAGAAAAGCAAAAGGTAAAATGTCAAAAGACCCACCTATAATCCGCTTACAATGTTGTGTCTACCTTTTCATGGAGAATACCAATACTTTATATCAAGCACTACTAACTAATAAGCACTAATAATATTATATGGATTATTCAAACTTTTCAAAATGCTAGTCTTAAATAGTTTTGGCCTTAGTTCCTATGAAATTTGTGCAAGTAGTTTGTATCATGTTAAAGAAAAAAAGAAGTTGCTAAGTTGCATAGTTGAGGGAATGTGAGCAGATAAATGATTGGAACATGTGTAGAACAGGTCTTTGGGCATATTCACACCACAGGCTTTAGTCCGATTAAAACAGACTAGAGTGCAGTTGCTCTGGAAGTCCAGACTTTATTTCAGGTGTGAATAAAGACAAGCGAACTGTGATGTGGACCAAACAAGTGGACTTTAGCACTTTTCTGGTATGAATACAAGAGTTTTGTGGAATAGGGAGCACACAGTTTGAGACATGAGACGTGCAAATGAAATTTCCAGGTATATTTAAAGGGCCGATATTAGGCTATTTTCTCATCTATGTTATAATGTTTCCTCATCACAAACATACCTGGAGTTGTGTTTTGTTTCATCCACATATGTTGAACACACAAACCCTGTATATTTAGGCTGAGTTCTTCTCTCAAACAGGAAACACTCAGTTCCACTTTGTGATGTCATGTGGTAATACACTACTCCACTATGTTTTTAAACTCAAAACACCTTCACTAGAATCATTTGGAAGATTTCAACCCTGGAATTGCCAATCTCTACTAAACAAAAGGTAAAAGGCAGCTGTGATGAAAACTACCGCTTCATGACATCACAAGGTGGAACAGAGCATTTTGAGCTTTGGAGAAGTAGGCAGACTAATAATAAAGGGTTACTCAAACATGTGTGAATGAAGCAAAACACAACACCAGGTATGTTTTTGATGAGATAACAACATGGCTTAAAGCTCACAAGAGTCAGTTTTGTGTAATATAGGACCTTTAAGATGGTACAACATTAAAAACTGTTCAAAAAATTATAATAATCATTTCAAAACATATCACGGTACCAAGCTATAATAACTATACCTCATTTAGCCTCAGTAAAATATGCACAAAGAAGAAGTCATAATGAACAAATAGTCTATTAATAATGATTCACCCCTTAATTAAGTAACCGCATAATTAAGAGTTAGTTTTAGGAGTTATGATTACTGCATTAATCAAGTCATGCTTTCTTTTTTTATTTGTAAATGAGACAATATTTGCAAAATATATATGAAAACACATCATTTCCCCTCCACTGTTTACTTGCCTAAAGACATTACATTGATTGTACCACACCATCTGGGACTAGCAACAGAATTTAATTAAATCCATCTCCCAAAGATAGTCTTTCTACACTTTGCCTGTTTGAGCTGCCAAAATGGTGTTTACTTCTTGCCAAACTGTTTCTCCTAATCAGGTGTTTGTTTGACAGAAGCAGAATGGAGCAAACCTGATACTATCACAGCTATGCTAAGTGACAATGTGCTTTGGGAGGTTTGAAGATCTTTCCCTGTCTTCACATTTACTACAATACAAAACACCCCATAAGATTATTATACAGAAAAAGTCAGGAAAAGTTAACTTAAAAATATCACCCCTTTTAACATTCAGCCCCATTCACGCTCTCACTTGTCTTGTTAAAACTATTAAATAAACGGAAAGCTCTCCATGGAAACAGTGAGAAATATTAATGTTTGAAGATAAGCGAACTAAAACGCCACGGCAACATGTTCAGAATACAAGAGTGATAAGAGTTGTTCAAAGTTTGACTTATTGTTCTCGTTTTCTCCCTAAACTTGAAGCTGCAAAACTGCAAGGGGAGCGTTTAAAAGAGTATTTAATATGCTGGAAACCATCCAGATTTTATATAAATGAAATTTGGCTCCTTCTGTGCCTCGAGTTGCACGCACATACATTTCATAAATAAGTTCCATCTGTTTAGTGCATTTGGCAAAACATCTCAAATCACCCCAAAGTTCAAAATGAGTTCTTCAGATACAAGTTGGCACAACGCTATAAACTTAATCCGCAGGGAGGCCAGTCCTGCTCTTATGTAGCCATGGCAATTCGTGGGTTTCAGTTTCCTGTTACATGCGGCATTTTGTGGACTTTTTCCCATTCAAAAGACATAATACTTTCTTTTAAATTGGTGATCACTATGGCAACGGTTCTCATCATTCTGAAAAAGAGTTAGTGCTAAACTGTCCAATCTAAGTGATATGTTTTAATAGATAAACATTTAGGGTGGATTGGATTCAAGCAAAGTCCTCAAATTTATCTAGATTTATTTCCTTAAATGTATATATATATATAAATTATAACAGTTTTTTTGATAATGCTATTTGCCAATTCCGAGCCTGAAATAAGTACAAGTAAGTAGAACCCGTAGAATTCATAGAAGTCATAGTAGTAACAGCAGTGGAAAATACCATTACAAAAACTTAGAAGAACTAGAAGTCGATGTAGTAGCCACGTATCAACAGATAAAGTGGTAGGTAGAAGTATTCGCAGTAGTATATATAGTACTCCATCAGTTGAACTCATTATGGTAAAAGTAAAAATAGTAGTAACAACAATAATAGTGTAATAGCAGCACAACGCAAACTTACTGTCCTACTTTAACACAGCTCTGAAACAAGTTAATTTGCAAAGTCCTGACCTCAGAATAAGCATTTCTCCTCTTCTCTCATTTCACCGACAGCAAAGCACCAGACTTTCCCCAGATCCACAGTCTCTCCAGCAGCGTATCAGATCTTATATTAGTGAAGGCCTAACTCCCCTGGATCATAATACATATTCAGTTATGATTCATAAGCTCACACTGACTTAAGGCAAGGGCAGAGGGAAGCCTTCATCTCATCCACTGTCCTCCGCCTCACGCACAATTCACTACCACAAAAAGCAGCGGCAGCAACTCAATGGAGAAGAAAATGCACAAAGCAAAAACCAACTAACTGTGAAGCAACATTATTGTGTTAAAGCAACCATTTTGTGCTGTTTCTACGATAACGCACTTACCATTTAGTATCCTTTTAGCTTGTTTACAATAGCTAGGCAGTTCTTCTTTGTTTTCATATAGAAGCATCAATACTATTAGTACTAGTTAAAGGTGCACTATGTACTGTAACTTTTCTGCTGAAAGGTCAGACATCTGCTTGTCTCCATGGAGATGTGAAAGCAGACAAATTACGCAAAATTGACTTTTTAGAGGTTTTAACCATGTTATAGTTGTTTCCCCTCACCATTTACTCACCCAAAGTTGTATTTGCAGTGATTTGTGCATGTTTGAGCAACCTTTAATCGTTTATTTTCAAGACTCCATATTGATCAATCCATGTTTTCACCGCCACCGGCACACGCTGGAAGTCAGTGGACTTGTTTCTTTTATTAAGTTGTTTTAGATGAATATTCTGATTTAAAATGTCCAAATTAAAACATAATGATCCACGGGTGTCATTATACATTATAGCTCTATAGCAGATACAAGAATAATAGGTCTTCTTTAATGCTCTGTATAGAATGTTCCACAGTACGGAAAACAAACTACCCATAAATTTACACCTAAACTTTTAAGTCACCGGACCAAATTACAGGTCAGATCTGTGGAGATGGAGAGGGGAATCCGCTCATAATCAGAATGTATGTTTTCAAGGTATTTTTGAGCAATTAAAACGTGTGTAACTAAATAAATACAAAAATCAAAAATCATTGCTAAAGTGAAGCTTCTAGTAGACCCTTGTAGTAGCAGCAGTAGTACCTGAAGTGGTTAGCATACAGTTTATCATTTTCCCCATCAGCATCGTGATTTCAGGTTCTAGTTTGCAGAGGTGGACTTGCAAATCGTGACTTGGATTTAAGTCTCACTTCAGTCACTGTTTTCAGGACTTGAGACTTGACTTGATAAAATGGACTAAGACTTGGGACTCGAGTTGGACTTGAGGGTCAGTGACTCAGGAATTGACTTAACTTGATTCCTGTGATTTGAGACGACTTGATGCTTCTCAAAAAAAAAAGATACAGTTCATACTTTTGGTGCTTAATTTTAAAGGAACAAACTGGAACATGTCCCTCCCCTTTTCTCTTGTTACTAGGAACAATAACTGAAACACTGTGGTACTGTATTGTCAAATATCTCATAATAACATTGGGGCTGTCACGATAAATTGGATTACAAGCTCTCTCGCTTAAATGCATTTGGTTGCAGCAACAGCTGAAAAACAAAGACCATGATCCTTTGCTCCATTTCAGTGCAGACTACATGACGAAATAACTGTGAAGCACTTTTCAATCTTAATTCTTTGTATTGTGACTGTAATGATTCCCCTAAGGCCTTGTGAAGGCATTTAAAAAGAAAAAAGTAGCATATAATATGTATATTATAATATATCATACCATGAGATCTGGATATTGTTACATCAAGATTTGTTACCATGACTTTTTAAGTAGGACAATTTAGTTTAAAAGGCATATAAATTGCAAAATTCAAGCAACTTTACGGACGAAATGACTTGAAGCCCAGAGCAGAGGACTTGACTTTGACTTGTGGGCCACTGACTCGGGGCTTGACTTGGACTTGCCTGTCTTTGACTTGGGACTTGAGTCAGACTTGAGGCCAAAGACTTGAGACTTACTTGAGACTTGCAAAACAACGACTCAGTCCCACCTCTGCTAGTTAGACAAATGTCTGTGTCTGCTCTCTACCCCTTTCCTGCTCCTATACAACAAAGTACATTTCTACACTGTCAATGCAGCTGTACATGTTCATAACACAAACTATATTATATATCGATTATGAGTCCAATACAACTAGAACGGGAGAAAATCTAATTACATGCTAGTCACTGTTTCCTCAGCGCTTTAACTGCCAGAGCACTCTGTATCACATCAGGGACACAGCCTCCTGGGACCGCAAAAGAACTGGGGTTTTGTGGCTCTTAAATTGTGGGAAATTATAACCACATAACCTTTTATAGTCAATTAATGGAGTGTGCATTTTGAAGTAAACAAACACAACACAAATCAAACAAGCAGATTTCCAAGGAGTAAAATTACATTGGGTAAAGACCTGTGCAACTCAGTTTAAGTGTTTTGGAGCTTAAAGGGCCCATATTAGGCTATTTTCTGATGTACGTTACATGTGTTTTGTTACATTCAGACATGTTCAACACACAGACCCTGCATATTTCGGCTGAGTTCTTCTCCCAAACGGAAACCACTCTGTTCCACCTTGTGATGTCATGTAGTAATACAGAAAGCGCTCCACTGTGCTTTTAAACTCCATACAACTTCACTAGAATAATTTAGATCATTTCAACTATGGAATTGCCGATCTCTATTTAACATGAAAACTACTCCTTCGTGACATCACAAAGTGGAACAGAGCATTTTGAGCTTTGAAGATGTAGACAGACTAATAATAAACGTTACTCAAACAGGTGAATGAAACAAAGCACAACTCCAGGTATGTTTTTAGGAGGTAACATCATTATAACATGGCTTAAAGCTCACAAGAGTCAATTTTGTGCAATATAGGAACTAATAACTTTGAAGAATTTGCATTTCTTAATATCTATTATGAATTTTTTGTCTTCCATAAAATGACTGAATTCCAGCTTTACACTGGTCTTCCCCACATCTCCAGTAGAGGGTGCTATTAACATGCCTTTGTCAATTTATTTATTTGTCAATTTATTTGTTTTTATGTTTAATTAGCCACAGTTTACACAAATAATGCATCTACAAATTACCAAACAAATAAAAGCACTAGCACAAACTTTCACTTGGAATGTCACACTTTGCAATACTGAGCACAGGTTGAGCAGTTATTAGTTATTTTGTCGCCCCCTAATCTGTCCAGTGTACTGCAATGTAAGTAACTTCACAAGAGTTATGTCTGTGTAATCCCTCAGTCGTCCAGGTAAGATCTGTCCGAAACGTCTTCACTCTAAAATTTTTGTCCATTTGACAGAATTGAATTTTTCTTTCGCTTCACAAGAATTAGTAAACTTCTCAAATATGTGCTTTGAACGTTAAGTTGAATCAGTCTAGAAATGTTATATAAAGATAGTATAAATATAGTGCATCAAAAAGCTTGTCTGGCAAATCCAGAATGAGCTCTCTCTGTATTTTTTTACATTATATTTGTTGCGTCTCAAGCCCAGTCAAACATGACCGTGCAATTAGATCCATGACGCATTTGAAATGAAGGAGCTCATTGGTCTCCTATGATTGAAAAATAAATTCAAATTGATCCCACCTCAGATTAACAGAGTTTAGTGCTTCACTCATTGATTCTGCAGAAATCTGCAATGTTTTTCAGCCCTGTGATGTTTTTTGCCTTTTTTTTCTGATACGGACGGACCATGCCTGTCCCTGATTGGCTAATCCACCTGTCAATCAAGTCCATTTGAAAACGGGAGATTAACCGGTGACAAGACTCCCATCTTTGTAAAGTATTGCCGTGTGTATTCTGGATCCCAGGCAATCAAAATGATTCAAAAGACCTCACTCTGACCCTAGATCTTCGAATAATCAATGCAAAATCAGAAAATGATACAGGACTAAATGAGACGCAGCCTCAGAGGAGCAGAAACGCAATGTATTAACCAGCCGATCAATGCGGAAGACATAAGTGATATTACAATTGTTACCCGGCTCCAAATTGATCATTTTACCTCATTAAGAGCTCAGTTATTCTGTTTTCTACTCCAGATAAGATCTCTTGGAAAATGCCTACGGGCTGCTTTAAAGTAGTACCTGACAGCTTTAGGCATGAGGATCTTGCTGACAATTCAACTGCGAGTGATATTAGCAGTAATCTTCCCTGTACTTCACACTAAGACAGTAGGAGACTCTATTGCCGTCAGTCTCCCTCTGAATGTACTTATCCATTATACATCCTTCATCCCGATTCTCATTTTCACAGAAGTACATTGAACACATCGCACCAAAGCGGCCTGCTCCCATTTTGCATGACAATCAGTGTTTCAGATTTGTGACAGTAGCACATTCTCATCTCTTGCCATCTCTATCCAAACCATTTCTCCTCATCACTCTGAAATGACCCCCACTTTACTGATCTACGACGACTACATGAATCATCCTCGCTGGTTTTTCAGTACAGTTTTCAGTACTGTCAGGAGTTGGTAGTGCTAAATACACAGTTGCTTATTCCATAACCACACATAATAACACATGTATTTATTTCTAGTACTCTGTTTTTTTCTAGCTAGACCAGATATCTTGGTGTTTTATTGTTTTATTGTTCTTTGGCTATATATCGTATCATCTGTATATTTGTTTTTTTTGTTGTCTTTTTATGTGAAGCACTTTGAGCAGCTGAAGTTGTTTTGTGCTGAAATGTGCTATATAAATACATTGAACTGAAATGTTTTTGTTAGTTTTTTGTTCTTAAAATATAATCATTTCAGTTTAACGATAAAGATAACAGAATGACCAAAGCCAACTCATGTTCTTGAGACAGTAAATTTTAGGGCACAATGAACAAATATGTCTCCAAAATACACAAAACTGAAACAAGCTGTAAAAAAATATATATTTCAGTGGAGTATTGTGGACTGGCACAACTTTACCTGTTTGACAATGTCACCTTCTCCACATACTTAATCTTAAACTTCAGCACAACGTTCTATACATTTATCGCATTCCCAAGCCACATTTGTGGACTCCTCCCACCTGTGTCCAAAAGCGAAAGGCTACTGCGAGAGCGTGGCATTCCCCAGTGGAGATGCAGTTGACAGTTGACTTGTCTCTCTCCCTCTTCCTCTCTCTCCCTCCCTCCGTCCCTCCCTCCCTCTCTCTCTCTCTGGGGGTTCACCCAGTCATGAGCCGGTTCCCTTCCCTCCAGGATTATGCAGATGCTCACACCTGAGTTTGACGGGCCATGAAATAGGGGAAAAAGTACTCAGAGTGCAAATCAAAGTTAGGTCCATGGACAGACGGCAGACGGGAGAGGGGTGAGGCGGAGGAGCAAAGGAAAAAGTAGCCACTGGATGAACCATGTGTCCTCCGGTGTTCCCACTTATATAAATACAAAGTTTACACAGATCCATGCATGCTACTTTCACATGTTCTTAATCTTGATTTACTCGCAGTTTATGAAGATAGCACTTTTCTTTAACTTAACTCAATATTTTCAAACTGTGAAAACCAAAGTATGTACGAAAGTGGGTTCAAACTGGACAGAAAAGTGACTTGCATGGACAAAGTGAGATGACGGGGTCAAGCAGCAGAGAAGACACACTGACCGCTCTATTCTTAATTGTCTCTCATCAATAATCAATATGCGCGATGGACAATGGGAAAAAATTTGCTTAGTTTGCGGAGAGCGAAAGGCTGACACATACTTCGCCCATTGTATTTTACGGAATGTATTGACACAATTGTTTGCCTCTAAAACCTAAATCGATACTCCATGGGTACCTCTTTACAATAGAATAGTGATTAACTACAGCAGTTACATAAGCTGTCAGCGTAAAACCTCTTTATATGATATCAAAGTGACTTCAGAGTTGAGGGTGCGCGATCCCACCGTGCGTAAAGCGTGCGTTCCTCTCCCAACCGCCGCTTGTTGTGTGCCTGTTTTCGTGCGAATTTACACTTTGAAAATGCATAGGTTTCTTCATATATTTCAACATCTATAATGTGTATTTTAATGTTTAAAAAATAAAATAAAAACGCGCGGAAACTGCAACGCGTGAGGTGATGAGATGTGAAGGAAAAGTTGACAAAAAGGAGAGTAATCAGAAATGTTTGCGCGCCTCACCTGATAAATCCTCCCTGGAAAACCCAGAAAGACAGGACATATACAATCCGAACGAGCCTTGGGAGCATCCTTTGTCTCAAAAATATCTCCCCCAACCCCCGGAATAAGTTCAAGAAAAATAAATTTGAAGGAAATCAGAAAATCCACTGCGCAGCTCGTGAGTTCGGTCTATAGGAGAAAGGCATCGTCTCTCTCCGCGTCTCTCAGTGATCCGCGCTTGTCTTTTGGGGAAACTTCTCCTCCTCCCCCCTCCCTCCGAGTCCAAGGGGCTGAGGGGCTCGCGCACATCCACTCACACGGCGGGATGCGCGCTCCGGGCAGCTGGTCAGCCCCTGGGTCAGTGCGTGCGCTGGAGCAGAGATCCGTTGACGTGTTTTTTTTTTTTTTTCTGTTTTTTTTTTCTGTTTTTAATGTCACTGTCGCATTCTTTTAAATAGACAACAAACCTCGCCTCTCTGTTCATTAGTAAACGTTTTAGGAACAGTAAGTTTTGTTTTGATGCCGTCTCTTTACTAATGAGGCGTAATTAGGATGGGGGCGCGCCGATGGAAGCGAAATGAGATAAATTACAGCGCGTAGTGGCTTTCTGTGGGCGATGTCCAGGATATAGCTTAATGATTAGTCTGAAAGAAAGACGGATTTAAAACAGGTAATTGTAGGTGCTAAAATTGTTGATTAACCTTCATAATGACAACCAAAGATCAGAATTCAAATTATTCCTCACATTTTTGATCTAGGCGCACATTTTAAAGGGCCTATATTACGCTATTTAATGGGCCTATATTATAAAAACATACCCAGAGTTATGTTTTGTTTCACACGTTTTAACACACAAACCCTGCATATTTAGGCTGAGTTCTTCTCTCAAACAAAAAATACTTTGTTCCACAAGGTGTATGGAGTTTAAAAACACATTGAAGCACTGTGATGTCATGTGGTAACACATGCACACATACACACACTAGCATCGTTTGGATCATTTCAGCCCTGGAACTGCCAATCTCTTCTAAACAATGGGTAAAAGGTAGCTGTTAACTTGAAAACTTCATGACATCACAAGGTGGAACAGAGCATTTTGAGCGTTGGAGATGTAGATAGACTAATACTGCAGGATCACTCAACATGTGTGAATGAAACAAAACACAACTCCAGGTATGTTTTCGATGAGGTAACAGCATTCTAACATAGCTTAAAGTTCACAAAGTCATTTTTGCATAATACAGGACTTTTAAGGTTTATCAATCAGATAATTCACCTCTATCTAACTATCGCAAAAAAGATGTATGACAGAGGCACATATTAAATTATGTTTTTAGCTAATGCACTGTAATCACGAGAGATTAACCTTTCCCTTCAAACAGTAGCACTGAGTAACATAATGTATTCCCCAAGTGCAGCGGCTACGGAGACAGAATCCTCGTCAAAGTCATCTATCTGTCCCTTGTCAGTGTTACCCTGTTTTATTATAAGAGTCATTGCCTACCGTTTAAATGTCCCTATGTTTTCTATTTAACCTTAATAAACGTCGGTTAAATTAATGTTATCTCCAAAATGTCATTTCGTGTCAGTGTGGCAACAGAAATAATATGAATAGAAAGCAAGGGTATTGGATTTCAGGGTAATAGATGCATTTTATATGTAGCCGATTATTAATGGTAAGAACTGTAATGATTCTCTTATCCATAGCCTTTCAACTTTTGAAAACACCTTCGTTCAGTTCCCTTTTTTGTTATCATCTGCTGTTTACTTTGAAATATCTATATTCAGAATATTTTCCACGGAGATAGATTGTTTAATGCCATATTATGGAATATTATAGCCGAAAGAACAACATTTCCATGGAAACAAGCAGGTGGAGTCATAAGAGTAAGGACGCATGATTTTTTGTACCATTTCCAGCGCAATAAAAGCATCCAAAATGGAGAAAAAAACAAACTGTTGTCTACTTTTTGGCTAAAAAGTTAACAGGTGGTGTTTTAAATAAGTTAAAGGTCTTATATTATACAACATTGACTATATTGTTACCTAATCAAAAACATACCTGGAGTTGTGTTTTGTTTCATTCTCACATGTTTGAGTATCACTTTATTATTAGTCTGTCTACATCTCCAAAGCTCGAAATGCTCGTTCAGTAGAGATGGGAAAATCCAGGGCTGAAATCATCCAAATGATTCTAGTGAAGGTGCATGGAGTTTTAAAACACAGTGGAGCACTTCCTGTATTACCACATGACATCACAAGGTGGAACAGAGGGTTTTTTTTTTATTTGAGAGAAGAACTCAGCGTAAATATACAGTGTGTGTTAAACGCGTGAATGAAACAAAACACAACTCCGGCTATGTTTTTGATGAGGAAACAACATTATAACATAGATCAGAAATAGTGTAATACAGGCCCTTTAAATATCCTAACAGTCTAACAGGTAAACAAACCCCATGTTCACAGCAGGAGCAAATGCCATCTACTTGAAATTGGGTGTCAGATTGTAACCTCCCAGCTGGTAGCGGCCTTAGTATTTTAACAGCTCTCTGACCAATCAAAGGTCAAGTTTCAGCTGTGATGGTCACTCTTATGTTGCCCACCACCCTTCACTGCCAAATCCACCTACAACATTAAACTGAGTCGGAAAGAAGAGAATGGGTGAACTCCGGTCACGTTCTACATCTGACCTGGAGACGCTGTTATGTGAGAATGCAAACAGACAACAAGGCCAGGGGAGTATTGGGTCACGTCAGCTTTCTCCTCGTGTCCTCCCATAGGTTTAAATACAAAAGGTCAATATTGGACAGTGAACACATATATAGTACTTACTTGCCACTTGCAGCCCTTAGACTTTGAACATTTGAATCATTTTAATGTGCATATCACAGGTTTTCATGTATGTACTTTTACATCAGGCAAGTGGCAGTTTATGACGAAAGGTTGCAAAAAAGTTGGAAATTACAGGAAGTAGCACTGACCTCTGAAAAGGAATCCCTCTGTCACAGTTAATAGACTAATTCCATCCAAAGTTCAGGGACTCTAAAAGCCACACGTATGTCAGTTTAAACAGTCATTTAAGAATATAAAAGCGATGTCATTCATTTTTTTGTTGTAAATTACACAAGCTATGGCCCTTGTTTATATGGTTGCTAAGTAACAGATATGCAATTACCTCCAAGTATGTCACATCTGCTGTCCTAATGTCCAACCAGGAAGTAAAATTATAATTATAAACTTCACCAAAATTGTCAAACTAGGGAAGATTTTTAGAAAAATCTTATATATGGCTATAATAGTGATGGGACTTTTAGCTCCCTTGTGGGATCCAAATTTTCTGAATCCATTCTTTTCAAAGAGCCGTTCAAAAAACTGGCTCTTTTACTATTTATTTATTTATATGACAGAAGCCAATGTTTTATCTACAAACTAATCTCAGAGATTGTGATTGCTCTGCTCATGGGCTGATTCTTGTGTTGGTTCAGGGTAAATCTGTGTAAAAATGCATACAAATTGGAAAGAAAAAGATTAAGTTCTTTTAAAAAATGAGATCCGGATCCAACCGTTCACGGTAAGGAACCGTTCAAAAGAGCCGACTCATTCGCGAACGTCACATCACTAGCCTGTAATCATTTGTATGTTTTGGTGAAATGAGTTGCACTTTAAAATTGTGAGGTTATAAAAGAACCTGCTATTTGCTATTTTTGTTCTTATTACAAAAAGAAATCCTTTTGTAGTCACTTTAGTCACTCTCCGCTGAGCTGTCATCATGCTCACCGTTCTTGTCATGGAAGTGTTTATTTAGCTGTCTAAGTCACACCACGGACAATTTCCAGCCGTTAGTCCTGGAGAAACTGCTGCTCAGCCTGGCACAAAATTCCCATTTCAGAGCCCTCCCCGGAGGAGCTGACCCCCAGTGAGAGTGCTCCGTCCGCTGGCCTCCCTTATCCCGGCTGCAGAGAAAATAACATTTAGCATGGCTGTCTGGATGAATGCGAAGAAGCTGTGTGCACTGGTCCATGCCGTTTGTGGCCTAAAGATGTGATTATAGTCCCAAACGTTTGCAGGAAACTTACAAGGAGACGAGGTTAAGGTGGCATCCTCCTCTTTTGTATCTCAGCTATTGACTCTCCACTTGTGTAGCCTTGAAACTTGGAGAAATTGTCTCAAAAGTCCAGGGGAACAGATCAATATGCTCTTTCAGGTGGGGTTTATGTTGTTTTGCATCGACTTTCATTGATGTATAAAATCATTATTTACAAATGAGTTTTGCTGATGCCGCTCGGAAAGGTTAATGAGGAAAATTCCAGTTCAATTGAGCATTCATAAAACCCTTATGTAATGTAATAAACAATGAGAAGAGGCGAGCCCTGTCAAAGACATTATTAAGCTATAGTACAATTACTTTTGGGGTAAAAATTAAACTGCTATGTGCTGTCTGCATGTAATTAAAGTTTATTTGTTTATTGTCGGAGAATCAGGAAGTGTCCTGTTATCATGCCAGTTGCTGTTAGCATTACCGTGATTACCGCATCACTCTGGCGTCTGAAAGTTGTGAAAGTGCATCATTTAAAAGTGAATCATTAAAGGGCCTATATTATGCAATTTTGCTACGTTATTTCCTCATTAGAAACATACCTGGAGTTGTGTTTTGTTTCATTCACACATGTTTAACGCACAAACCCTGTATATTTAGGCTGAGTTCTTCTCTCAAACTGAAAACACTCTGTTCCACCTTGTGATGTCATGTTGTAATACAGGAAACGCTCCACAGTGTTTTTAAACTCCATACACCTTCACTTCAATCATTATTCAATTATTTCAGCCCTGGAATTGCCCATCTCTACCAAACTAAGGGTAAAAGGTAGCTGTTAACTTGAAAACTACCACTTCATGACATCACAAGGTGGAATAGAGCATTTTGAGCTTTGGAGATGTAGACAGACTAATAATAAAGAGTTACTCAAACGTGTGAATGAAACAAAACACAACTCCAGGTATGTTTTTGGTGAGGAAACAACATTATAAAATGGTTGTAAACAATTTTGTCTAATATAGGACCTTTAAGGTAGTAAAAATCAAGTACAGCGCTTTAACCCATAGAATATTTGCTCTCTTGCTTTAGAGTTTCAGTTTTCTTTCACTCAAAACCTTACTTGCTCTGCCCTAACTTGCAACATTAAATTAAAAATACTTATAATAACCTGCCTCACCATTCTTTAAGGGCATGTAAGGTAAGGAGCTAATCCAGACAGACGTGACCATCAGGCTGCATACATAAAACATCTATTCATTTTACACAGCCCGCTAAAGTCGACAGGCGATCCAACAGAGCACAGATAGGACGTGATGGACAGACGTAGCTGCCATAAAGACCTGTGACAAGGCAGGAAAAAGCCATTCAAAGCCAGCCAGCCAAGTTATGAAAGATTAGAATGTCAAAGCAAGTCGAACACAATACTGCAATACTGGAGTTGTACATGAACATGGTTTCCAAAGCCTATGTGAGCCAGCAAAGTGGACAAAAAAGCTATTTAATATCGACGATACTTAAATTATAAGTATAAAGAAGTGGACTAAGGGAGTGTGACATCACTCATAGTGCTCGGCTCCAGTCAAATGAAGCTCATTGAGGCTAGTTGTTACAGGGGCGAATTTGGAGCCAAGTTCCATATTTAGAATTCTGACCGCGAGTATCATAGCAACCAAAGAGCCAATTCGAGCAAGGCTGTTGAAGGTAATGCCTCTTCCTGCCTGCTGGTTTAGCAGGCAGGAAGAGGCAGGCGTTTAGTAACACTGTCAAGCAAACCTGTCGCTAACGCTAGCAGGAGCAACCTCAGG
>KN475888.1:3154-16990 GCA_000787095.1 Periophthalmodon schlosseri
TGTACATGCTCCACCTGTACATGTGTGCTCCTCCTGTACATGTATGCCCTACCCTGTATACGGTGCTTCTCTGGTACATGCTCTACCTGTACACGTGTGCTCTACCTGTACATGTGTGCTCTAATTGTACACATGTGCTCTAATTGTACACGTGTGTTCCTCTTGTACATGCTCCACCTGTACATGTGTGCTCCTCCTGTACATGTATGCCCTACCTGTATACGTGTGCTCCTCTGGTACATGCTCTACCTGTACATGTGTGCTCCTCCTGTACTCCCCCTGTACATGCTCCTCCTGTACACGTGTGCTCTACCTGTACATGTGTGCTCTAATTGTACACGTGGGCTCTAATTGTACACGTGTGCTCCTCCTGTTCATTTGTGCTCCTCCTGTACACGTGTGTTCCTCCTGTACATGCTCCACCTGTACATGTGTGCTCCTCCTGTACTAATCATGTACAGTATTGTAGGAGAATATGAATGACAGCTGTATAACACTGAAGTCACTTTGCTGTTGGTGCTGTTCATGTGCTGCTCACAGTCACACTCTCTGTGCACAAAAGTACCTTTAGTTTATGTTTTAAACTTGAAGTGTTGTATTCATTTTCTAATACTTATCATTATCTTGATTTGTGAGTGCCTATTTCTATCCTCTTGCTGTTCTTGAACTGTGCATTACAACATTGGAATTTTCCAATTGTGGGACAAATAAAGTTCTCTAAAGGTCATGAGGACATCAGGTCCTAGGTCACCTGTCTGGTGGGCGCCGCAGGACACGCTGTAAGTGGTCCACAGAGACACGATCATCAGGAAGGAGGTCAGGAACCCAAACACCTGAGAAGGACCAGAAATGTTACTGCAACATCTACTACTACAACTACTACTGCTACTACTACTGCTACTACTATTACTGCTGCTACTATTACTACTACTATTAGATGTAGTAGTAGCAGTACTTACTCCTCCTCAGATAAAGAGTCAGATGCCCTACCGTGGCAGTGACCAGCGCTGAGACGCCTGCGGCTTTCACAGCACCCACGATGGAGGCAATCAGCACCAGCACCGTCCCCACGCAGTAATGGAAGAACTCCTGCAGGGGCACAAGGGCACAGAGGCAGAGGGTTAGACTGTATATCAGATGCCCTCCCTGTGTGTCAGATGCCGTCTTTTCCTGTGTTTCAGATGCCCTCCCTCCCTGTGTATCAGATGCTCTAATTCCCTGTGTGTCAGATGCCCTCCCTCCCTGTGTCTCAGATGCCCTCTCTTCTTGTGTGTCAGATGCCCTCCCTCCCTGTGTGTGATACCCTCTCTTCCTGTGTGTCAGATGCCCTCCCTTCTTGTGTGTCAGATGCCCTCCCTCCCTGTGTGTGATACCCTCTCTTCCTGTGTGTCAGATGCCCTCCCTATGTGTCAGATGCCCTCCCTGTTTGTCAGATGCCCTTCCTGTGTGTCAGATGCCCTCACCGTGTGTCAGATGCCCTCCCTGTGTCTTCATAGGGTATTATTCTGTGTAAAAGCTGCTAACCCTGTAGTTTAGACCTCTACAAACATGTTCTGAAATGCCTGGGTGCCTGGATGAGTTTAAAGTCCAATTTTTAAATGTGAACTAAAGTTTGTGAGTCTAAAATGTGTCCCCAAAGTGACATAAACCTGCTGTTAAACGTGTGGAAATATCAGAGCTGTGTCTGCAGCTCTGTGTCACATCGTGGCTTCCTTCCTGTTTCACCCACAACTCGGTCAAAGTTCCTCTTAAAAGCAGAGACCAAAAACCCAACCAGACAAAAAAAACAAACCAAACCAAGACCAAAAACAAGACCAAAAACCAGACTAAAACCCAACAAAACCAGACCAAGACCAGACCAAAAACCAAACCAAAACCAGACCAAAAACCAGACCAAAACCAGACCAAAACCAGACCAAAAACCAGACCAAGACCAAAAACAGACCAAGACCAGACCAAAACCAGGCCAAAACCAGACCAAAACCTGACCAAAGCCTTGACCAAGGATCTAAAACCCGACCAAAACCAGACCATGGCCAGACCAAAACCAAGACCAAGACCAGACCAAAACCAGACCAAACTCAAAACTAAAACCAGACCAAAACCTAGACCAAGACCAGACCAAAACCTGTGGTACACAAGCTTCTCTAAAGTTCTAATTGGTAGTTTTCAGATTCTAGAATGTGATGATGTTATACTTCCAGATGGAGGCAAGAGACAGATTTCCCTGTTGATTACATTGTATTTTACAATGAAATATCCAAAAGGTAAATTCACAAATGTTGAACCTGATCATTTCTATCAGTGACTAGACCCAAGACCCCACTGTGTTACAACACAACTCTGCATTTGAACAATATTAATTTTAGCTGCCCCATCTCTATTAAATATGATAGGCCTATAGAATGTGGTGATGTCATCTGAAACCCAGCGATATTTGCTTAATTTAGCATAAAATGTAATGATAAAAATCTAATTGTGATCTCATCTCTGTGATGATATGTTTTGGTCAAATCTCCATATCGTGATTCTGTGCTTTTCGGTTTAATGCAGCTCTATAGTCAAAAACACTTTCCATCGCCCTCTCCTCCTATTGGTCAGCTTGTCATTCTCTGAGTGAGTGACAGAAGGATGTAGCCAATCACAGTGAAGAGTAAACCTTCAGAAAGAGCAAACAGCTTTAGTGACCTCGTAAAAACATTTTAAGAGATATTAAGAAAACATGAATCGTGAATCGAAATCCTGATCTGACTCCGAAAATCAAAATCCTGATCTGGCTCCAAAAAAATCGTGATATGAATTATTTGGCAAATTGCCCGTCCCTAATTTAGGTACTGTAGCAATGACCTAGCACAATTTTACGCCTAACTTAGCACCAATCTAGACTTGGACTAGTCCTGTGTTAGACCAGATTTAGATCATGTAGAGTGGGTTACTACCAACATTTTAAGGTCAGAATGACAAGCCTAACAACACCAGTTACAGAGAGAGGGGCCACGCTTTTTACATAGAAAGTGAATTGGAGCCAAATCGCGCCCATGCTCACTTCCTGTTTGGAAAGAATGTGATGGCTAGCAGGTTAGCTATATCCAGAGATATACACAGTCTATAGTCTCACCGTCAGAGGGCAGTTGATGCACGGCGTCCTGGTGTTCAGGCTGAAGATGTGGATGAAGAAGAAGACGAGGAGTGCCACGAAGAACCACAACGCCACGACCTCGAAAAATTGGAAAGCGTACCAGCTAGGCCAACCGCGGGCCAGATGTATGCAGAGGAACGTGACCAGGAGAGCAATCTACAACAGAGAATGAGGTCAGAGAGGAGCAGAGGAGGTCAGAGAGGAGCAGAGGAGGAGAGAGAGAGGAGCAGGTAAAAAAAAAACAAAAAACACAACGCCATGACCTTGAAGAACTAGAACGCGTACCAACTGGGCCAACCACGGGCCAGATGTATGCAGAGGAATGTGACCAGGAGAGCGATCTAAAACAGAGAGGAGGAGCAGGTCAACTTGCAGAGAGAGACAGAGAGGAGCAGAGGAGGAGAGAGAGGAGGAGCATATGGGCCAACCGCGAGAGAGGTGAATTCAGAGGAAGGTCACCAAGAGAGTGATCTGTGAGAGAGGAAGAGAAGAGGAGGTCAGAGGAGGAGAGAAGGAGGTCAGCGGAGAGGAGCAGAGGAGGAGCAGGTCAAAGGAACAGAGGAGGACCAGGTCAGAGGAGCCGAGGAAGAACAAGTCAGAGGAGCAGAGGAGCAAGTCAGAGGAGCAGAGGAGCAGGTCAGAGGAGCAGAGGAGGTCAGAGGAGCAGAGGAAAACGATCTGTAGATCCATCGGGACCATTGTGAATGTACAGGTGCAGATGAGGACAAAGAGCGAGAGGGTACAGAGGAAGGTGACGAAGAGCACAAGGATCTATAAGAGAGGAGCAGAGGATGATGTCAGAACAGCAGAGACAGGAGGTCAGAGGAGCAAAGGGCATGAGGGTCCAGAAGAAGGTGATGAGGAGTGCAAGGATCAGAGGAGAACAACACTAAAAAAACATGAGAGGGTGAGGAGGGGGAGCAGGTCAGAATGAGAGGAGCAGTGGAGGAGAGTGATTTACAAAAGGAAGAGAGTAGGGGGAACTGGAGCACCCAGAGGAGATCTATGGAAAGAGGCGACACAGGATGAACAGAACACCCAAACTCCACACAGACACGAGGAGAACATGCAAACTCCACACAGACACGGGGAAAATACACAAACTCCACAGAGACACGAGGAGAACATGCAAACTCCTAACAGGCAGGAAGGCCCTGTCTGCTCCGGGAACAGAACCAAGAACTCTCTTGCTCTTATCTTTTTTAATCTCACTAAACATCTCTTCTCCTTTAGTTCAGATCAAGAAACATCCCTCTGTCTCTGCTGTGGCTCTGAGTCTGGGTCAAAAGTTATGACCTGCTTAATCTGAGCGTCAAGTCAGACTCAAGTTAACCTGGTTTATGGGCTGTACTCACAACATCGACACAGCAAAAACATGGCTGACTTTTGGGCAAAACAGGCCTAAGTGTACCTGTGTGAGGTGCTGTGTGTAAATACTTTGAAACAATATTCACCTTATTCCAGAAGTTGCCGTGTGCGCCGCCATCATTGGGGTTGTATCATTTTGCATGGGGCCGATCTTGACAGTAAATAAGTTCTATATGGACTACAGAGGCCTTTTAAAGCCTCCACAGAATTGCAGCAGTGTTGACTTGTTGGTCACATGAACACTGAAAGTTTTACACAAATCAACACGACTTTATATCAGATTTTAGAAGCAAAACTTTTCTCAAATTCTCCATTGAAATGAATGGGATTCCCGCTTAACCGGAAATACCACTGCAAAGAAAGTGACTTTTAGGAGCATTTACAGCAAAAGTGGGTGGGGCCGAATAAGTCATTAAAATCATTATTTATCATTATTAATCATCATTATTATCGTGGAATGACAGACTTAGATACTGGAGATGTAACAATAACCAAAAATTGTATTGTCAAAAGTCTCAAAAGTAGCTAAAAAATAGAGGGAACTACATAGACCATGATCCTGTTCTGTTTAAGTCCAGAATACATGAAGAAATAACTGTTGTGGGGCTCAACAGTGACCGCCCGCTCCAGTTGCGGAAGTCATTTTTTTCATTCATTTTTCCCATAGACTTTTCGAAAAATTCAAATATATAAAAGAGTTCAAAGGGTATCGCAGAGGCTAACCAGCTACGTGCTAACTAATAACACGTGCTCCATAACACAGTTGTTTTAAATCCAAAAAGCACATTTAAAACACAAGATCCTGTGAAATGTTTTAATAACTCAGTGGTTTATAAAGTTTCAGAGACAGATTTGAAATAAAACGGAAGGTCTTGTGGTCATTAGAGCCACGGAACTGATCAGCCCTGAGCTTTAAACTTTTAATTGTTTTCGGAAAGTCTATGGGAAAAATGAATGAGAGCCACGGACTGATCAGCCCTGAGCTTTAAACTTTTAATTGTTTTCGGAAAGTCTATGGGAAAAATGAATGTGAAATGTACTTGAGGAACCAGAGGGGCAGCGCTCACTGTTGAACTCCATTAAATCTTTTCAATCTTAACTCTTTGGATGATGACAGAACCAAATGCTTGTCAAGTTATTTTTTTTTTTTAAAAGTAGCATATTCACAATATTTTTTTAGCCTCCACAAAATACTGCAGTAAATATCATACCGTGAGATGCACATTGTGAAAGCACCGAATAGGATATCATTACATCCCAATTAGACACCTGCAGACTACATTTAGGCTGAAGCTGCTGATCTGAAAAAGTGGCATATTCATAAATGTTCTGAGATTACAGGCACTTCCTGTATTACATGACATCACAAGGTAGAAGAGTGTTTTTTGCTTGAGAGAAGAACTCAACCTAAATATGCAGGGTTTGCGTGTTAAACATGTGTGAATGAAAAAAAAACACAACTCCAGATATGTTTGTGATGAGGAAACGACATTATAACATAGATCAGAAAACAGTGTAATATGGGGCCTTCAAGGTTTAGTTTAGACCTGGCTCAGACGTGCCCTAATCCTTGGTTAATCCTGCACATTTTTAATCCGGGTTAGTTCTGGTTTAATCTCATTCAGGGTAGACTCAGACTCATCATAGTCTTGGTCTAATCCCGGTTTATCCCGGTTTATCCCGGTTTATCCCGCTTTGTCCCGGTCCTCACCAGCTGTCCGCTCTGCAGCAGTCCTGGGATGGTCCGGATGTAGCCCAGATTCAGGAGACCGTCCGGAGTGCGCGTGCCCGACGTGCTCGTGCTCCCCACAGCGTGCGACATTTCCACAGACCCGCAAACACGAGCACACGCACAAAATCCCGCACACAGTCCCACACACAGCCCGGAGACAGGGAGGAGACAGAGGACACCCGCAGAGACACAACGGCGGAGGAGAGGACCAGACACCGCGGACTGTCCGAGCACCGCCCCGACAAGTTGCAGCTCAGGCCGGGTAAACACGCGCGGATCCGGGGCGGGCTTCCGCAGTAAAAGCACGGATTATTATTAGTACAAGAATATGCATGTGTTTTCAAACTCGCTCACACCTCGTCTCTAATCGCAGAACTCCTTAAGCAAAATTACGAGTTTTTGGACCGGTTGTCTCATACCCTGACCCCACCTGCCCTGATCCCTCCATGCCCTGTCTCACCCCCCCAAACTGTGACTAGGTACAGACCCACGGTGGGGTCCAGTGTGTGCACTTTATTGTGAAGGGCGTCTCCTGCGTCGGGCCTGTGAACTGCAGCTTCACAGAGTCCCAAACACTGCAGAATTCAGTTCAGCACAGCACAGTTTAATTATGTATTAAGTGTTACATATAACTCTAAAATACGGCTCATATAAAACTATTTTAGATCTTCAGATAATTGAGGAAACGCATTAGATGTTTCACCTTAGCAAATGCAAATATTACATACATACATTAATAATAATAAAAACAACACTGGTATGCTTCTGTGACTTCATAATAAATCTGTCCAGGGTCACAGCAGGCGGTGTTCCCAGAGCGTCTCCAGGCGCCGCTGCTCCTCCCCGGGTCTGTCCTTGTGTGTCTCTCGGCGTGCAACAGTTTGAATGGAGCTCTGCGTCTGGGACATACTTGCGCCCTTCTGACCCATGTTCTGACCCTCCAGCCCCGGGCCAGGTAACCCCAACACCCCGTAGTAACCCGGTCCTACCCCCGGCCCACAGACCCGGCCCTGAGCCCGCCCGGAATCGCTATAGAACCCCCCAAAGCCGCCGGAACCTTCTGCGCTCCACCGCCTTTAGCAACAGTTGGGCTTGGGCTAAGCTAATGCTAACACTTCAGTGCTGGGTCCCGTGAATAAAAGTTCGTGTTCGGGCTCTGGGCGGGTTCTGGATAGGTTCGTGGTCCAGTCCGGAATTGGATCGTTTAGCTGAGTTCTTGTTTAGCAGCTGTTGTTCTAAAGATAAAGTTCCAGCATGGGCTAAAACTGGATTAGCCGCAAAAGCTAAGTACTAAGTGTGGCTAAGCTAACACAACAAATCCGAACCTCCGTGTTTTGGTGAGATCTGCTTCTATAAACAGTCCGAGACGAACTTTCTCCATGAAATAAATGAAACCAGGACATGACCGGGTCTAAGTGTCGAAGGGCATCAGGGTTAAAGTCATTTATGAACTCAGTACAAATACAGCACAGTTTAAGAATATGACAACCTTTATTTCACACAATATTTTCGAGACGCGTTGAGATGTGGGACCTGGTTTAGTCCTACAGTAAGCCTCGTTCAACCTCGATTTAGTCTGGTCTGGTTTGAGCCTATTCAATCCTAATGGTAGCCCTGGTTTGGTCCTGTTCTAGTCCTGGTTTTGTCCTGGTCTAGTCTGGGATGAGTTCCTGGTTTAGTCCCAGTTTAGTCCCAATGTTGATTTGGTCTATGTGTAAGCGTGAACGCACCCTTAGTCCTTCTCTAATCCTGGTTTAGTCCTCTTTTCTGGATTTGCTCTGGTCTAGCCCTCATTACCTCCCTGTTTAGAAAAGTACAGACCCTATGGACAAGACAGATCCTCAGCCGTAAAACCGGTTCTGATCCAGTTCTGTGCTGTTTCAGAGCTGTGGTTCTGGTCTGCATTAATCCTCTTTTAGTCTTGATTTAGTTCTGCTGTAGTCCTGCCTTTGTCCTGGGTTACTTCTGGTTCTGGTTTTCAGGTGTAAGATGGGGTTCTTGTCCATCAGAGACGCTTTTAGTCCTGGTTGGATCCTGGTTCTGGCAGGTCCGGCTCTACAGGAGTGCAAAAGAGTGCTTTTACACCCTCATTTAAAAGTGTTTACCTCCTCATTTGAGGCAAGTAAAAATAATGACACTTGAAACTGTTGTCTTTGCCCTACTTTGAAACACAGATGCTCCCTCAGTCAGTTTGGTCTGGACCCGGGACTGGTTCTGGTCTGGTAGGTGGCAGAGGGCTTCCTGTCTATCATCACAGAGGCTTTAGTCCTTTAGTCCTGGTTCAGTCCTTCTTTAGACCTGTTCTAGTCCCCGGTCTGGTTCTGATCCTGGTCCTGGTCTGATCCTGGTCTGTTTCTCAGGTGTAAAATGTCGGAGGGCTCCCTGTCCATCATCACAGAGGGAGACCCGGAGCTGGTCATCGACCCTGAAGTGGCTCTGAAGGCGTGTCAAGAAGTGCTGCAGTCACATGACCTGAAGCAGGTGAGTCACATGACCTCTGACATCTCCTCAGACTTCTCCGGTCAGGCTGTGACTCCAGTGTCAGAGGTTTTCTTGTGTTGTGACACTCATGAGAGCGCTGTTTTGCTGTGCTGTTGTGTCACCGCCTTTTGAAGCTGCAGCACCAGACCATTACTGTTTATTTATTAAGGGAAAAGGCTGGCTCTGGCGGTTGGCTCTGGTGGTTGGCTCTGGCGTCCGGCGAGAATAGACTCCCAACGGAATTAATCTGGAGCACAGCAGGACCTCCACCAGCACCACCGGACTGCAGGGTGTGCGGTCTGAGCTCCTCTTGTCATTTTTAATTATATGGAATACTGTCATGTGACCCGTGATGAAGGGAAAGTAGTTCTCTTGTTAGGTTATGTAAGGTCATGGGTTCTGATGTAGTTGTATTCTTTAATGGGACACTCGCTTTTATTATTATAGTATTATGTTGTTTTTCAGAGTGGAACGAGACACAATTTCCATGAGAGCGAAATAACATGAAATTTTTGATGATTATGTTAGAATTTGCACATTTTAAATTGCAATATTCATCTTAAACGACTTAATAAAAGAAATGAGTCCGCTGACCGGAAGGAGACAATTATAACACAGTTAGAGAGAAGGAAACAGAAGGAAAATGATTATAACATGATTAAAAGCTCTGAAAAGTCCATTTGGCAGAAGAGGTCTGCTTTAATGGGACTTGTTTTGTCATTTACAGAAAGGAGAAGGAGATGCCCCTGATGTTTCTGTTGACACAAGCCCTGCCTCTTCCTCTGAAAACTCTGCCTACTCTGCAAAGAGCCCTGCCCCTTCCTCTGTGACACGGCTCCACAAGCCCCGCCCCAAAGATGTCTCGTCCAATCAGCAGTCGTCGTGGCTCCTGCGTCTTTTTGAGTCTAAACTGTTTGACGTTTCAATGGCCATTTCATATTTATACAGCTCCAAAGACCCAGGAGTACAGGTACTACTACTACTACTATCTGTAGTGTGTACATGCTCAAACCTGGCTCAGACCTGTAGATAGTCATGTGTTGTTGTTTTTCCAGGCGTACATCGGGAACAGACTGTTCAGTTTTCTGGACTCTGAGGTGGACTTTTTTCTGCCGCAGCTGCTCAACATGTACGTGCACATGGACGCGCACGTGGGCGACGCAATCAAGCCCTACCTGGTACTGCCTCAGTGTGACCCGTAACCTTTAATCCCTAAACCCTAACCCTAAATCCTCATCCATCAAACCCTACCTGGTACTGCCTCAGTGTGACTCCTAACCTTTAACCCCTAAACCCTAACCCTAACCCATCAAGCCCTACCTGATAGTGCCTCAGTGTGACCCGTAACCGTTAAGCCCTAAACTTTAACCCATCAAGCCCTACCTGGTAGTGCCTCAATGTGACCCCTAACCTTTAACCCCTAAACCCTAAACCATGAAGCCCTACTTGATACTGCCTCACTGTAACACCTAACCTTTAAACCTTTACCCCAACCCTAAACCCTAACCCTAACATAGGCGATGCCATCAAGCCCTACCTGGTTCTGCCTTAGTTTAACCCCTAACCCAACCCTAACCTAGCAAGCCCTACTTGGTACTGCCACAGTACTGTTACTTCTTAATACTGATGCTGTACTAGAATTACCTCTTAAGTATATTTGTACTGCATTTCATGGTGGTGTGATTGACAGCTATACCTCCTCTCTGAATGGCTCCTGTGTGTGTGTACCTCCTCTCTGATTGGCTCTCATGTGTATGATTTACAGGTGTATCTCCTCTCTGATTGGCTCCTGTGTGTCTTTCTCCTCTCTGATTGGCCCTTGCTTGTGATTGACAGGTGTACCGCTGCCGCGGCTCTGTCCCCTTCAGTCTCACCTGTGCGTGGCTCTTGGGGGCCTACTCCAGTGACATGCACCTGTCCACCCAGACCCACTCCAGAGGCTCCAAACTGAGGAAGCTCATTTTGTCTGACGAATTGCAGCCCAGTGCACGTGCACGAGGGGCCAGGGGCGTACACGTGAGCGGCCCTGTGCACGTGAGCGAGCCCCGGAGTGTGCACGTGGGGGCCAGGCGCACACATCAGGTAAGTACTCCACTCAGAGAGATCATCAGTCTTTCCCACAACCTCACTGAGAATAGGAGGAGACAGGATAACCACTCTGCTGGTGTGTTTCAGCGCTCTAAGTCAGATGCCACGGTGAGCCTTTCTGTCACTCCAAGCTCCAGCCTCAAGAGGACTTCCTCCAACCCCCGAGTGGAGAGTCCAGAACAGGTACTAAACTAGGACCTAACCAAGACTGAACCGTGATTGAACTGGGACTGAACAGGAACTGAACCGGGACTTTAAAAGATGACTGTCAACAAACATGAGAACAGTTGTTATAATGTGTCTGAAATGCTGTGATGAACATGACCTTTGACCTTCAGGACAGTGAGTCTGGCTCCGAGAGTCCAACCGAGTCTGAATCCACACCTGTGAGTCCAGGTGTATTCTGGGAAATGGAGGAGAACCAATCAGGGCGAAGGGCATTCTGTGTTTCATCCAATCAGAGCCAAGGTGGCTTTGGGTTTAAATCAATCAAGAGCTGGTTCCAATCTGGGTCTCTAGTCCCAAAACCAAACCAGGTCTAACTCAGGACTGAAAAAAAATGTAATCTCTGAGGTGAGACACAGCAGGCGAAAGGAAAAGAGTGTCCAAATTCTGTGGATTAAGGGACACTTTCTTGTCCCCATAGAGAACTTTGTCCTCTGCATATGACCCAAATTAACCTTTTGCTGTAGTTTACGGATCAGTTCTTCATCATTAGATGTGTTCACATGAAAATCAACAGTAAAAATGCCCATAATGTTCTGTATTTTGGATATTGTATTTATGTATGGGTCAAATCCAGAGGACAATAAAGTGTACCTTACCTCTTATTCAGTGCGTAATAGTAGTAGATAAAACAGAAAAAACAGTGTTAGAGTTAAAATAGAGTTAAAACCTCTTAATTTGCAAAGTTTGTCTCGCCTTGAAGACAGTGGGACTGAACTAGACCTGGTCCTAGTCCTGGACTCAGCCCAGATCGGGAGCCACTCCCAGACCAGACTCTGCCCAGAAACACCTCATAATCTTCTGCTTCAGTGATTCAAATAAATAAAGCCAGAGGACACTAGGGTTGTCAAAAGTATAGAAAATTGGATACTAATCGATACTAAAACTAGTATTGAAACTAGATACTCATTTGAGCAGATCGATACTAAAAAAAAAGTTCCATTCACAGGACAGAAATGAACTTTCCTGAGTAGCTTTAGAATGATGTTGAGCTGTATCTTTCACAAGTATAAGATAGACTAGTATAGACTAGTAGTATATAGACTAGTATACGCCCATGGACCGCTATGGAACCTAGACCACTGAGGGATTACACAGATATAAGGCCACATAAAAATAGAAAAGAATTACTACCATTTAATGTGGAAAATCACATTTTATTGTCTAAAGGAAGTGTTTTTTTATTATCTTTGTGGTATTGGAATCGGTATTGAGTATCGAGTCTATTCCTTAGTATCTAAATCAAGTTTGAAATTTTAGTATCGTGACTTCACTAGAGGATAAGTTACCAAGGTAACAGTATTTTCCTCTGGCTGGCTTTAAATACCTCACTGTCGCTGTGTCCCTGAGCAGAAAGTTCTGAGCAGAGTCTGGTTCTGATCCGTGTGATTCTCGCAGATCGGGAAATCTCCTTTTGGTCAAACTCTCTTCAGTGTTTAAATTAAACTCGATGTGTTACGGGGACCTCCTGTAGGGGGCGCTCTCCCCTGACCCCCTCTTGTTTCTGCCCCCCTCTTCTCTTGTTTCTCTTGTTTCTGATCCTCTCTCCTCTGGTTTTGTCCTGGTCCTATGCCTCTCTCTCCTCTGGTTCTAACTCAGTTCTCTCCTCGCTCTCTCAGCCTGTATGTCTTTACAAACTCCCTCAGAGGGAGGTTGTAAAGACTCCCTCAGAGGGAGGTTGTAAAGTCCCTCTGGTCTTGTCCTCTTCTCTCTTGGTTCTTGTTTCTGACCCTCTATTCTATGATTCTTGCTTGGTTCTTGTTTCTGACCCTCTCGGTTTTGTCCCTCTCTCCTCTGGTCCTGACCTCTCCTCTCTTAGTTCTTGTTTCTGCTCTGCGTCTGTCCTAGTTTTGACCCAGTTCTGTCCCTGTTCTGACCCTCTTTCCCCTGGTTGTCAGAACCAGGGGAAAGAGGGTCGACCCTGTACTGACCCTCTATCCTCCTCTCTCTCTCAGCCTGTGCGCTTGGCCCCTCAGAGGGAGTTCGTAAAGTCCCTCCTTGGCATCGGGAAGCGTTTGGCGACTCTCCCCACGAAGGAGCAGAAAACCCACAGACTGATATCAGAACTGTCTCTGCTCAATCACAAACTGCCTGCTCGAGTCTGGCTGCCCACGGCCACGTTCCAGCACCACGTGGTCAGAGTGCCACACACACAGGCCGTGGTACTCAACTCTAAAGACAAGGTAACACACATGTATACACATACACATGTACAACACACATGCAGACACACAGACACACACACACACACACGTATACACATGCACATGTACAACACACGTACAACACACATGTACAACACACATGTACACACACACGTACAACAGACACACATGTACACACAGACACACACACAGGATGTGGTACTCCACCCTAAAGACAAGGTAACAGACACACATGTACACACACACATAGACACTCAGGGACACACACACACACACAGAAAAACACACGTACACACACAGAGACACATGTACAACATACACACAGAGTCACATGTACACACACACACGCATACACATGTTCTAGACACACAGAGACACACATGTACACACACACGGACAGAGATACACATGTGTACACACACACACACACACACAGAGCCACACATGGTACTCAACTCTAAAGACAAGATAACACACACACGTATACATATACACATGTACAACACACACATACATGCAGAGATGCATAGACACACATGTACACACACATATAGACACACACACAGGCCGTGGTACTCAACTCTAAAGACAAGGTGACATGTACACACAGAGACTCACATACAGTGGGGCAAAAAAGT
>KN475891.1:0-12678 GCA_000787095.1 Periophthalmodon schlosseri
TCATGGATGTCAAGTGGTTGATCTAACATGTAAATGCAAAATGTTCTAGGAGCACATATTCTGTCCCTTTTTTTTTTTTTTAATTGTTGTTCATCTGTCTGTCTTTTTTTTTTTTTTTTTTTTTTTTTTTTTTGGGGGGGGGTTGGCCTTCTTTTATAGGCACTTTTCTGTTTTAGCCATTTGTTGGCTGTGTGTATATATGTTTTAAGGTGTGTATATTGTATAGTGTTAACCTCTCATTTTAGTCCTGGATACCACACCTTTCTATGTAATCTGTCTTTTGTTTTCTTATTTTATATTCTGTAAAAATCTTAAATCTTAAAATAAATCATACATAAAAAAAAAAAAAAGAACTGATGCGTCCCATGCAGCTGATATGGGCCACATCACACATTTTGCTAACTTATTGTGTTTAAAAATATCAACCAAAGTTAACCTGTATAGATTGTGTCGGTCTACTCCGCTATCAACTGTTTACTTTGGGGTTATGACATTTAAGCTCCACCTCTTTTAAACCTTACCACAATCCTTTTTTCCAGATCCAGATTTTCAAACTGTTCTGAGACGAGAACCATAAGTCTGAAGTTTTAGCAAAAATGGAACCAACAGAAATCAAATCGGACAAGAAGAAAGTGGTGGCTGTTGTGGGCGGTGGCTTGGTAAGATAAAATAGAAGTAAATTATTGATTGTCTATGAATGATATGAGCTACTTATCTAGTAGAAGAGGTTAGACGAGTTATACTTTGGGTCTTTGGAATGAGACCATAGCCACGGGAATGTAATTTTGGATTGGGGTGCAGAGTTTTTTTCAAGAAATGCAGATTTTGCATGTGTTATTAGCCTGCCTACGAATACAAAGTGAAGGCGCAAAATATAATCAGGCCCGCGCTCAGCCTCATATTACCACACATGACACACGAGCAGGCATCAGTGTAAGATAAATAATAAAACTCACCCTCTACATGTGGAAATAATGTCACGTGGAAATAATGTCCTGTACACATTTGATGGTGGTCAAGGGAGCATATGTTAAAGTAAATATCACTGTTTAACTGTTTATCAGTGTCAGAAACGATTCAATAAAGTAAAAATATAAATGTATTTAATGCAAAATGTGAACTTTTAGAATTAGTTTATTTTGATTTTTATCTCTGTTAGGAATAGATCTAGTTTTGCTCAGGGCAGATCCAACAACCAATGGGCCTTCTTGCAGCTCCCTGACTCTCCAGCAATAGCGCCCCCAGCACCCCTAGTTCCCGTGGTTATGAATGAGACCGAAATGAAGTAGCTAATCAAATTACTGCAGTGCTTTTTTGTTGCCCCATACCAAAATTTAGACTGCAAAATTTAAAAAAAAAAAAAAGGTATTTCTAACTATATCAACTTAAAACATGGACTAACCCTCCAGAATGCTAGCTCAGATCTGGAGACGTGATCCTGAGCACTCCATTGTGGTGATCCCCTTGCATGTGGCATTGAAGAATGGGTCAATTGCAGACAACAAATTACCTATCTGTGAAGTAAATGATAAACCAGAATAAGTGCTTTAAACCTGTGTGCATGGAGTGGCTGTATCAATAAATCACAATGAGAAGGTGTATTGTACATTTCACAAAACTAAGTTCTGGCACAACTGTACTGCTTATTTAGAGAAAGTACAAATATTCATTAATGCAGGTGGCATATTCACTGTTTTGAATATTGAATTAAGGGTATTTGATAAATGGAGCATGCATGTAGTAGTGTTTTAACCAAGAAATACTGTTGTAAATGTGTATTCTTTTTTAATTTTTTTTTTTAATCGCAGAATATAATGTTAAATATTTCAATTATTGCAGTAAAATGATCATATTGTGAGCTATATTGTATTGATTCATGAGGGACCTTGTGATTCCCAGCGTTATAATATGTTTATGAACCATAAAACATGTATATCTTTCCTTTATATAAAACATTAGCTTGTCAGTTTAAAAGAAAATGTGGGGGGAGGTTGTTAACAGTAATAAGGGTAACCGAGACAAAAAGATTAACTTGGGAATATGATGTAATGTCAGATGAGGACCTATATAACACTATGGGCATTTCACTGTTTTGGAAAGAAATATCCAGACTGAGAATACACAAATGTTAAACCAATGTTTGTGACCTCCATGTATTGGTTACTAATAGTAATACTGCAACTGTACACTGTTATTTAACTATAGGCTTTGATTTATTGTCCTGCTCTCACTGTACTATTATGTTGTCTAACTGTATTGTTTTTAGGTAGACAATTTTAACATCTGTCCAGGGACAATGGGTGAATAATAGTCTTTTGGCTAATTTTGGTACATTTACAGTAATGTTTATTAATGTCCCTGTTAAATAAATAAATAAATAAATAAATAAACAAAATAAGTTTTAAAAATGCTCTAGATTTTCAAAAACACATTCTTAAAGTGGCTCTACCGAAGCAAAATTTTGTAAAAGCAACTTTTAGGCAGAAATGACTGTTGTGTTGTGTTCTGTCTGAAGCTAATTATAAAGCGTTTTCTTGTCCAAGAATCAGGAAGTTCTCTTTTAGCATTATCGTGACAGCAAAACTCTGCTCTGGTCTCTGAAAGTTGTGAAAAGCACTTATAAGCTCATCACAATAAATCATTAGGATGCTAGAAATACCTTAGGTAAATGAGGATTATGGCAAACAGTTTAAAACTAGTTTTGTTTTTTTCACATTTTGAAGATGGTAAAAATCATGTAGCCTACAGTCCCTTTACTTCTACAATTGTATAGCTGCTAATCTATGTTTATGTTTTATTCCATTGCAGGTGGGTGCACTCAATGCCTGCTTTTTTGCCAAAAGAGGTTTTGAGGTTCAACTTTATGAAAGTCGAGAAGGTAAAGCATTAACAAAAACTCTTTTCACATAACAAAACTGTAAAAAATATTAAAGTATTTAGATCATCAAAATCATTTTCTGTTGTTTTCAGATATTAGGACGGCTAAAGTGGTGAAAGGTAGGAGCATAAACTTGGCCTTGTCTCATCGCGGTCGGACAGCTCTAAAGCATGTTGGAATGGAGGAGAAGGTACAATCATTAACCCTTTAGTGTAGTGTTATGTCAAATTTGTTATGAAATCTAAACCATGCGGTCAACAGAATACTCTGCTCTGATTGGCTGATTGATGGGCATGTACAAGCCGTTGTTACACATATTATGCTCACATCTGTAGATTATTCTTTTGCATTTTGTTGTAAACCGCAATATTGAACAGGCCCAATTACTTCCTGTTCAACACTATAGACCTGATAGGCCCCTCCTCTCCATAGTTTAATGTCCACATGACATTTTCAAACCCTACATGTATGACCCAGAGGCAGAGTTCTTTTGTAATAATTGCAAGGAAGTACAGAGCAACAATAGGAGAGATAGGGGGTAGGTGAAAACTGGAGCAAAACTTTAAAACTTTGAGTAGGCTTGTGGTGATGGAATGAGGTTAAAAGCTCATAGATTCACTATGTTCACCACATTATTTTTTAATCATTACATGTTTGACCACAGTTAGCCTTGTCTGTCTGCGTCAAGTAAAAGATTAACTTGAGAGGGAAAGTGGCCACAGCTCATGCTGCACAACTTTATACTATAAAACTCACTAAATTTCATCTAATTCATGAATCCAAATGCATCCATTGACTATACATTTGAACAAATAATATATAGTATATATTTGAACAAATAAAATAAGATAGGACTGGTTGATGTGGAAACAAATATATAATAATTTTCTTTCATCATAATGATTAATAACCAAGAATGATACATTTCCGGATGAATAAAAATGGCTTTTAATTTAATAAAACATAAACCCAGACAAAATGACTTTTTGAGTAGTCCAACCTCTCATAGCCTCAGTAGCTGATGATTATTTAACAGTCATTCCTGTTGTAAATGTATGTCCTGTGTGTATCGCTCAGATCGTATCCCAGGGAATCCCCATGCACGCCCGAATGATCCACTCTCTGAACGGAAAACAGTCTCCCATCCCATACGGCAAAAAAGGACAGGTAAGACTGACAGAGATCAATAGAGATAGCTAGAAAGATAGACAGATGGATAGATAGAGAGAGAGATCGATAGATAGAGATAGATTGATAGATTGACAGAGAGAGAGATGGATTGACCTATAGATAGAGATCAATAGATAAAGATAGATAGAGAGATTGGGGGATTGCATGCACTGATGCACAACAAGATATTTTGCACTTCTATGTGTCTTCTCTTAGTTATGCTTCAGTTTTCTCTACCACTACATTCAATATGACACCCTGAAAAGATAATGAGAATCACAGTGGGTAAACTAAATAAATGAGATGAAAGGTTTAAAACAACTTCACTGAATGTATTTGACTGTTGAATGAATAATAATAAGCACTGAAGACACTCAAAGCTCTTAACATTAGTCCATTATCTATGTGGGTGGGCAGTGTCTTGCTCAAGGACACAGAGAGATGTGTTATGCGCACTGCGAAGAGATCAAACTGCCAACCATTTCGTGGGCGACTTTGAGCCATAATTGAGAAACGTTTCCTACCTTTTCCTGCTAATCTGCCCTGGATTATCACCTACATAATGACTCTACACTGCGGTATTTGCACGGCCCACACACACTTGCTGTAATGCATATGACAGACATTATAAGTGACAACCGGACAGAGAATGAACATAGACCATTCAAATTGCCTCTGAAAACGCAGTGCCCTGTAAATTCTGCATATGAAGCACTGGTTTCACAATTTTAAAGGACACATATTATGCCAAATTGACTTTTTTGAGCTCGTAACCATGTTGTATTGTTGTCCCCTTGTCAAAATCACTGGCCTACCTGGAGTTGTATTTTATTTTATTCACGTTTGTTTCATTAATCCATGAATCCAAAATCATCTTCTCTGAGCACTCAAAAATGTTGAATTTTGCCTGGATTGTTGCGTCACAGATAATAATCCGAACATATCATGAGCACTTTTTAAATCTGTAAGACATCATCGGACTCATTCTGTGGTCAAATTGTGTTCCTAATGAATGCATGGCTCTGTTAGCATAGCATTCCCAACAAGAAACTTTTGTATTCAAAAGTATTCATCTGGATTTAGTGGGTTTATCATGTCTGAACTGTTAAGATATTGTTCAGCAATAATAAATAAATTAACAATATTACTAAAATATGCTAAATGCAGAATACATGTAGGTAAGTTTTGCCTTCATCAGCAATTTCCGCATACTCTCAAAATAGTTTGGTATGCAGGAATCAGATTTTTATTTTGGTGTCAATTCATTTTGTGATTTTTACATAATATATTTATTCTTGAACATCAGCGACAGAGGGTGGATATATCTGATGTAATTCACGTTATGCACATTAAAAATAACATCTGATCACAACAATATTCATTATGTCTTTTCCAGTACATCCTGTCTGTGGACCGAGCCAATCTGAACAAGCAGCTACTCACAGGTGAGAAAACTAAACAAGTGTTTTCAGCAAATAAAAAAAACCTGAACCAGCATGTGAGGCCCTGCTGAAGGAACAAGTAACAATGGAGTGACTTTAATATGGCATTAAACTTATCTATCTCCATGGAGACGAGCATGTGACCAGATTACAATTTACAGGTCAGATCTGTGGCGAGGTGACCCCGCTTAGGAATGCATGTCTTTGCAAGGTAGTTTTTAGCAATAAAACATCTATCTTGCATTTATTCAATTACAAGCAAGTTTAATGCCACACTGTGAACATTTCCAACAAACCAATAGGGACAAGCAGATTATAGACCCGCAACTAGAAAAGCTTCATAGTGCACCTTTAAGGGGATATGCAGGATTTGTGTCTGTGTTCCCAGATATGAGCTGAACATGTTCAAATAAAAACCTGATAAAAAAAAATGTAATACTGATTTATTCTTAATTACAAAAACATGGGAAGTTGTTGAAGTTGTCATTTGGTGTTTTTGTTCTCAAGACAATTATCCAATCAAAAAGCAGAATGCTTCTCTCACTTGGGTTGCCAGTTTTAATGCTGAAATCCAATTGGGTTAGTTTTGGTAACTAAAACATCAGAATGAGGAAGAGAGGTAGAGAGATATTTATATGAAGAATGACTTTATGATTTCCAGGCTGAATTTATTGACTTATTCCTTATGATTCAAATGATTCCTTACTGTTACCTGTGACCTGTGTTACCATGATCCTATCTAAAGCTCAGCCCACAAGCCACATGTCACCCAGGCACCTGCCTGGTAATTTTCCATAAATATACAAAAGCATGATACAAAACAATGCACTACAACTTCACAAACGTGATGCGATGTACAGTTTCATTAGCAAAATGCAAGCCTAATGTGATTGTGTGTGAAGGAAGACTGGAAAGAGAAGGGAGACTTAGAGCATCAAAATCGAAAGTGAATCTTATTAAACATGTTAAACATCTGCGAATATAGCATTTTCAGAACAATAAAAGATAACATGGTGATCTAAATATGTTATGTGTTAGCAGTTTATACCCCATAGAAAACCTAAATTAGCTTTCATAATGCATAAATGAATTCTTATTTCTAGTATTTGCCCTAAATAAGTCACTATACCTTATACATAATGTCAGTTTGGTTCAGCAAAAGTCCTCATTCAGGATAAAAGCATTCTGCACAGCTATAATGAGTCCCAGGACACACACTGCAGATGAAGTTTCAGACACTAACAGGACGTGGTTGTGTTTCATTAAATTGGAGAAACAGGAGCTTGTGATATATTGTGTGTATATTTCAGCTCCTCCATTTGACAATCTACAAAAGAGTGTACAAATGTTACAGTGACAGCTTTGGTCTTATTACTTCTTCTTGAGAAATACTTAAGGGGACAGTATGTAAGATTTAGATGTTAAATTCCATAAACATGACCTATCTGTATCCCAGATACAAGGTTGACATGTTCAAATCAAATATAGCTTTTGATGATAACAATTGTAGTGCTCATTTATTCTTAATTACAAAAACATTGGACCTGAAAGCAGAATGAGCTTAACTGAGGCAATTTCTCATTTGCATCAATAATACACCTTATTCATAAATATTACCCAGAAGCCTTCAGCCACCATATTTCAATCTTTATTTAGATGATAATGTAAGTAAAAAGTCCCAACCACTACAATATTAATAATTGTTTGACTAGTCGACTAATTGCTGCCACCGTTGGATAGAGTGACCTAGAGGTGGGTTGAGTAGCCAAAAATGGTACTCGAGTAAGAGTAATGTTACTTCAAAATAATATTATTCAAGTAGAAGTACAAGTAGTGGTCCAAGAAATTATTGTAAATTACTGTAATTAAGTAAGAATAACTTAAAGAGAGAAAATCTGATTTACAATTTGAAGTTAAAATAATTTGAAGGACAAAACATTAAAGGATAGACACAAAAGTGAGGAAAACAACATTATATCTGTAGAAGTGGTGCAAGAAACACAAATGCTCAAATCAGTAAATATTGTCAGCATAAAGCTTTTGTCACTTATATACTCACAGTGGGAAGAGTAACCAAAACCTTTACTCAAGTAAGATTACTGTGAAACTAGCAGTCTGTCAAAAAGTATGCTGTTAGAAAAATACTAATGTAACTGAGTACTACCCACCTCTGTTGACTAGGAAAATAATCTTTAGCTGCAGCCCTAAAATGTGCCAATGTCAAATAAAAAAGCATAGTAACAATTCTTGCAAACAAAAATGTGTATTATGCTTATTTTGCCTGTGCTTTTGTAACAGAGGCTGAGAGATATTCAAACACCAAACTGAACTTCGACCACAAACTGCAGGATTGGGACGCAGAGACAGGGTCCATGACCTTTGTTAGGTAAACACCCTACAAACCAAACAGGATTTGCGGTTATGTTTGTTTGTACTGATGTTTGAACCTGTTCCATGGGTTTTGTCATCATGTAACTCCTGTATGATCATTTATTGGTCTTTAATTGAACCTGGGGCAGTTTTTTCTGTACATTTGTAAATTCAGTTTCTCCCCCATAGAGATCCTTGTATGGCTGTAGTCGACTGGAGACATTCTGGGTTAACTAAAGACACGTCGTGCCGATGGATTAGTCGATTAAAAAGGGGGTGTGGCAAAAGCTCTCAAAACTATTACGTATCTCTATGTATCTGACCCAAACTGCACTGCAATACTGCTACTGCACAGGAGTTCATGCAAAACAACTATTTATGCAGAAAAGTAGTAGGAAACTATGTATTTATATAATGACAGACAGTGTAATACTAATTTTGATCGACCAAGACAACATCATCCGATTAATCCGCTTAACGACTAAAGTATTACAGCCCTAGTGCCTTAAAGAAATAACACATTTTTACTCAACCTAGGGTTTAATTTGATCCCCTGTTTTTTATAACGCTTCCCCTTTCTCTTTATTTTTGAGGGTAAAGGATCAGTGAAAGATTTTGATGGATTTGGAACATAGACTGTATACATAAATGGACATAGCTAACACACTAGCCACTGCATTCCAAATACGAAGAGATCATGGGCGCGCTTCCGCCCCTATCGACTCTGGCTCCAATTCACTTTACATTGAAAAACTGTTGCCCCTCTCTCTGTAACTGCTGTAGTGAGCCTCGTCATTTTGGTCTTAAAATGTTCGGATTTACCCGCTCTACATGATCATGGTGTTTTCATTTTGCTTTTCTGTCCGTAACTCAAGATATGAAACAAGAGAAAATTTTTACCCCGAGGTCGCTCCTATTAGCAGGTGGCAGGGGCATTACCTTCAACAGCCTGGCTCCAGATTGACTGTTTGGTTGCTAAAACAATCATACAATCACACAGTAACGTTGAATGATAAGCAAACATGCAGATAATTAATTACAAACTACAAATTGCTTTAGTAGTATTGAAAGACAAAACTTTGCCACTTAAAAAATGCCTAAACCCCGATATTTAATCATATTCTTTTTTCCTTTTATAGGTCACGTCCTTGTATATTTGACTATGATAAAGTGGTACGTTTGAGGCCACTGCAGTTTTTAAAGTTTACTGGAGTTTGGTAATTAAATGTCCTTGAGTTAAAAATGACACACAATTTACAACCCAATTAACAATGAAGGCACCCCAGGCTTCTTCTGTTCACTCACTTCGAATAATTAACACAAAACCCCCTCCTCTCCTCTGTGTCCCCTCTGCAGTGTCATTATGTCCTATATTCATTCTCTGCTTATGAAACACCTTTAAGCTAGTTTGAAATTAGATGAGTGAAGCTTGGTTTTGTGCCAAGCATGGGAAGGTTTTTCAGTTCAAATAGGTTAAATACATACACAAACAGCATTTAGTGTACAGGATTTTAAGCAACTGGTGATATCTGGCCTCTAAAACATTTGTGTCTCCAGATATGAAGTAAACATGTCAAATAGAGCTCTCACTGATGATTGTAATGCTGATTTATTCTTAATTACAAAAACATTACACGTGATGTTATAATTTGGTGTTTTGGTTTCTTAAGATGATTATCCAACCAGGAAGCAGAATGAGCCTCACCCGAGTCTCTCATTTGGGTTGCCAGTTTCAAGGCTGAAATCCAGTTGGTTTAAAAAAAAGGACTCTCTCTGATCTGAATCATCACTCCCTAACCCCCAGCACTTGCAGCCAATCATGAATCAGTGCTAGTGCAGCCTCTGCAGCTCAGTGAGTGAATTCTGGAGATCTGAGCTTTCACATGGCCTTACCTTTTACTGAGAAAAAAATTGTATAAGCTTGTATGTGTCCTCTGTCTGCAGGTTTAGGCACTGGCAACCCAGGTTCAGTTGTGATTGCAGTATCTTTTTAAAACATTTCATACAGTTCGTTTAAAGATGCATTATTCAATTTTTTCAATTCAATTCAATTTATTTTTCACAATAGTCATGTTATAAATAAGGCACATACATGCACATTTACACACTTAAGCTTCTTCCATACTACATGCATAAGTGTGTATTGTACACATACATTTCTGTTTACACATGTCTGCCAATATATAAAAATGACATTGTGAAAAACATGGACACCCTAAGAAGCTGTGTAAGCTTAAGCTTATTATCTGATTTTCAGTTTGTAATGCTATGACATTCGTGAACAAGTCGGCTCTTTTGAATGGCTCCTTAATGTGAACGGTTGGATCTGGATCTCATTTTTTAAAAGAGCCAAATCTTTTTCTTTCTAATTTGAATGCATTTTTGTACTGATTAACACTGAACCAAACAAGAATCAGTGCAGAGGCAGAGCAGGTGACACGAGTGAGAGCTTTGTGCACAAAAACATATTTAGCATCATATTAACAGTTACTTTTAAAATTATTATTATTGTTTTATTTAGATTATGCATAATTTTAAAGGGTAAAAACACCCACACACCCACTCCCAGTCTGAACCAGTTTAAACACATTTAAGCCTCGGTCAGTTCTCTCTGTGATTAGTTTGTTGTTAAAATGAGTTCTCACATTGCCTTCTGTCATATAAACAAATAGTAAAAGAGCCAGTCTTTTGAATGGCTCTTTGACATGAATGGATCCAAAAGATTCGAATCCCATTAAATAGCCCAAAGTCCCATCACTAGAAGTATGTTTTTCCGAATTGTTCTTAGCTCTCACAAACTGTTTGACCCATTGCCAGTATTCATTTGGTTTAATTTTCAGGCAAGTGCAGGGCTTTAGAACTGCATTTTCAGACAGAGAAGTGAAACGGTCTGACCGCAAAAGTGCAGTCAATACTACTCCTTACATTGACATGTACAATAGAAAAAAAAAAAAAAAAATTTAATCGTTTTCTATAAAAGGGATATGACCTACATTTCCATTATAAAAGCACTCTGAGTACATTACAATTCCAGCAATCAATCAAATAGGACCAAGCATAGAGGAGAGTCCAATAACCTTCTTGAATAAATGCATTTTGACAGCACACATTCATATCTCCATAGATGACGTTGCATGTGTATTCCCTCAGAATAGCTGCTCATATTTCTCTTTAATCAAATGTTCCACAGTGGTCTGCTGCCTGTGAGATAGAAGTGTTGCCACAGAGACCAGGAAATGTACTGATTTAATCACTAGAGCTGATAGAAAATAATATACCGTACGCCCATTTTTCTCCAGGAGAGCTCAGGGTGATGTCCAACAAGACTATGAAACCAGAACTAAAGCAGAACCAAACCAGAACTAAACCAGGACTAAACCAAGAGTAAACTAAACCATGTTAACAGCCAAGTCATCGGGTCGTGTCCGCCATGTTGCAAGGGTGGTTTTCTGCTCAGAGACAACAGAGAGAAACACACACAAAATACATATTACAAAGACGTTAAAATTACCAAATTATACCCATATTTTGGGATGTTTTTCATTTTGAATCAGCTCTTTTTGCAGCATTTTTATAAACCATATACTCAATATTCAAATATTGCATATCTTAGGGACAACATTCACGATATTATCAATATTTCAATAATCTGCAAACTTAATGCCTTATTTTCAGAGGGTATTTTTGAGGTCATATTGGCTTACATGCTTGTTTGCTTTCTAGCTTTTTATCTTTCTATTATTTTGCCCTTTTCACAGCATTGTTTTCCATTGCTTTGAAGGGGTGAAAATGATGTGACAGGACAAAAACAACTCTCTGCAATATTATGATGTAAAATTATTGGCCATACCATACTTTTTTTTACCAGTTGCTGTAAAGTGAGATAGATACACTTGTTCTATGTCAATATACCATACTATAAGTAATAACTTTTGATTTATAGTTAAAGGCGCTGTACCTGATTTTTACTGTCTTAAAAACATGGCAAAAACAGAACTAGTTCATTTCAACGGATTTGGACGTTATTCCTCGCTTACCGTATGCATTCAGGGCGTCCTAATCATTCACACTCTGAGTTTATAAGCTCCCTTCACAACTTTCAGAGCAAAGCCATCACGGTAATGCTAACGACAATTAGCATGCTATTGTGCACTCTCTGACACTTTATAATTAAATGCTGGCGGACAGGACACAGCAGACTTATTTTGACCTCAAGAGCTGCTTATACAATATATTTGTATTAAAACAAATATTACTCAGATTTAGTTCTGGTCTAGTCCTAGTTTCTCTTGGTTTTATCCTTGTTAAGTCCAGGTTTAGGCCTAGTTTAGTTCTGATTTAGTCCTATCTAATCATTTTCTAGGTTTAATCCTGGTTTAATCCTCATCTAGTCCCGGTTTAGTCTTGGTCTTGTTACAGTTTAATCCTGGTTTAGCTCTGGTCTAGTCCGAATCTTCTCTGTCTTGTTTTGCAGAGCTGATGGGACAAAGGAGCACATCTCGGCAGACCTGATAGTTGGGTGTGATGGGGCTTTTTCTGCCATTCGAAAGCAGTTTCTGAGACGTAGCCGATTCAACTACAGCCAGACCTACATCCCCCACGGATACATGGAGCTCACGATGCCCCCTAGAGACGGAAACGTGAGTACTACATCACGCATAGGTACCAAAAGCAAAAGGAAAAACGCAATCTCAATCACATTACAATTGGCGTTAATGCAACTACTGCACATCGCTTCAGGTTTGTAAAGATGTAGTGTATTGTTTTGTATCATGTTTTTGTATATTTATGGAGAATTGTTGCGTGGGAGCATGGGTG
>KN475892.1:3680-14596 GCA_000787095.1 Periophthalmodon schlosseri
GGGACTGGAGCAAGTCAAAGCTCCAGGTTCATTATGAGATTTACAGAGAAAAGATCTACATGTACAACCACAGTTTATGTAGAACAAGGGAGAGGGATTTTCAGACATTGGAAATTGTACTTCACACATGTGTCCTGTGCTCAGGCCTCTGGCTCCTGTGGCACCTCCCACATGTTAGTGCCATATGAACCATCTCACTCTCTGGACACCAGCAGAAGACCCCTGAAGTCCTCAGAGTCAGAGCTAAACCAGGACTAAACATGGGGAATCAGTGTTTCAGTTTTCTGCAGCTAAAACCTGGAACATTTTTCCTGAAGATGTGAGAAAGCCTCGACTTTGACAATGTTTAAATCCAGGCTCCAAATGGTTCTATTTAGTTGTGCATATGACTGAAAGGGTTTTATTCTGCCTCTTCTTTTTTAATTTTATGATTATTTAAGATTATTTATGTTTTGATTTGTTATATTTATTCTGCTTCTTCTTTTTTAATTTTATGATTATTTAAGATTATTTATGTTTTGATTTGTTATATTGTGATTTTATTGTCTTTCTTATTCTGTAAAGCAATTTGAATTACTTTGTGCATGATTTGTGGTGTACAAATACACTTGCCTTGCCTAAAATGTAGCTGTGTGTAATGCCAATCAGGAAAAAATAATGCATATTGGACAAAGGCATCACTTTCTTTTTTGACAATATAAAATCCTGTGGGAAACTTGAAAACACTTGTTACACAGAGGTTTTGTCCTAGAAAACCTTAAATTTAAACCTTTTTTTCTATTTTTTGTGCAAGATTTTGCCAGCACTGAGCTAATATGCACTGCTAGATTTACAAACAGTGGTGGTTATGCAACTGATTCTACATTTACAGCCTAAGTAAATACCCACAATAATGGAAGAAAATGACTTACCTGCTCTTTGACCAGTGACTGAGATGTCAAGTTCCGCTTTGCCTTCTTTGACTCCTTTGGCATTGTACACCTCACACACAAATTTTCTGAATTGTGTGTCAGATTTAAAAGACAGTGTGCTCGTCAGATCGTAGAGGCCAGTTTGGTTCTTTTCCACTGTCACTTCCGGGTTATTTTTCCAGGCATGGCCATCCACCACCCAGCGAATGTCACCCTTAGGGCAGCGACTGAGGGTCGTGCAGGTCAAAGTGAAGCTCTTATCAGGGTTTATTTTCTCAGGATCCAAGTGAATCTGTGGTTTGCTGTAGGTAGCTGCACAATAAAACAACCATATTATATTGGACACTGAACAGCCGTCATATCTGTCACAAGCGCAGGAGTCATAAAGAGAATACAAAGACACACACACCAAACATTATTTACAAGCTTTTATGTGTGACGTCAGTGTAATCCCTCAGTCGTCCAGGTATGATTCATGGTAAAAGAAAAATTCAGATCTGTAACTGGAAAAAAAAGTTGTAGGACTGAAGACATTTTGCTGCTCATCCACCGTTTATGTGTGATCATGTTTTTACTCGGTGATATGACTTTTAAAACTATACTGACCACTGCAAACTAGTTATGATCACTATAAAAAAGCAGCAGCTTTGAGACGTTCGGACCAAGTTGTCCAGTTCTCACAGTTGGCTCTTTGCACAATAGTAGCCGGCTGGTTCCAATCAGAGGGACAATCACCGTGACCATTTCCGGTGTAATGTAATGTCTCTGAGGTTTTTGCAGAGTGGTGCTAAAACCACTAAATCCTGACAGAAGAGGCAGTGGACAGGAAGCTGTGGGTGGATGTCACTGACAACATCATCAAAACTTTACACATGAGAGGAAAACTTCTGTGTTTTTACAAAGGGACGTCATTGTGTGTCAATGCTAATGCTAATGCCAATTTCAGAGTGTCGGGGCTAAAGTTCTCACATCTGATGATTTGTATTTTATATTTTGAACTCAACTCATCAAGCCTATATTCAAGTGTTTATATGTCAGATGTAATAACAATGAATGACTTTTGATATGTGTATTGGTATTTCTTTAGTATAAGAGGAAAGTGATCATACCGAGGCCCTAGATGAGCAGTTAGCCCCTCGTGGATGTCAGCTCACGAGGTTTGTGTACTTTTATTTTTGTGTACAATACATAAAAACTGAAGTGCAAACGTAAGTGCAATATTTGTTTTAACATTTATTTTATTGCATGTGTGACCAGTTCTCACAGGTTATCAAGACAAGAATAAACCCTGTTTTCTCCACGTCGTGCTCACGCTAAATCCTTGAGGCTACTACACACTCAGAAAAGCAGTGTCACTCATATAACAGACATAAAGCAATGGCAGATTGATATACATTGTTTTAAAGATTCTTACTTTTGATGTCCACAGACACTTTGGCCTTAGGATTTCCGTTGTCTACCGTTGATACATCACACTCATATTCCCCGGCATGGGCCAAATTAGTGTTGGTGATCAGTAGAGACACGTTCATGTTTGAGGCATCGTAAGGACTCGAAGCAAATTGAAATCCAGGTTCTTTAAACTGTAATTCTCCGCGAAAGAAATGAAGCACTTTTGTTCCATTTAATTTCCAAGTCACCATCAAATTTTGGACTGGTTCAGTAATGCTGCCTTGAGGTCGGACGACACAATCCAACAGCGTGTTAGTGCCACACTGAGCAACAACTTCAGACTTCTGACAGATGATATCCACACTAACTGTGGAGGAAAACATAACATAAAACATTTCATTTTTAGACAGTTACCTTAAACTGAAAATAACTTACCCATTTGGCTTTCACTTTCTGCTACAAGCGTTAGTGAAATGATGAAAAGACATGAGAGGCCAATTCCACCGGAGGCCATGTTTGACTGTCAGAGAAAAAAAAAGAAATTCAGTGTGCATGTCTTAATCCCAAAGAACTCTAGAACTGCTCTTTGTCTTTGGACATAGGCTCAAAACCAGATAAATGTTTACAGTTGCACAGTGCTGACAGAAGGACAACAATAACAACAACAACAACAAAAAATCACACTTAACGACAGTGTAGACAAATATTTAATAAGTAAAACACAGAGCCACACTATAGAAAACTGCAAATGTAACAAGGCAAGGTGAGTTTATTGTACAGCCCAACTGGTCCACAAAGTCATTCAAAGAGCTTTACAATAAGAAAGACATTAAATCACAAAACAAACAAATCAAAACATAAATAATCGTCATAAAATGAACAGAAGAGAAGAGGCAGAATAAAACTCTTTCAGTCTCATGCAGCTAAACAGAACTGTTTGGAGCCTGGATTTAAACATTGTCAAAGTCGAGGCCTGTCTCACATCTTCAGGAAGAATGTTCCAGGTTTTAGCTGCACAAAACTGAAACACTGATTCCCCATGTTTAGTCCTGGTTTAGACCTGGTTTAGTCCTGGTTTAGACCTGGTTTAGTCCTGGTTTAGTCCTGGTTTAGTCCTGGCCTTTGGAGAGGCCTAACTAACTAAAATTAGCAGTAAATTAAAATCTATTGGCTTCTAATTGACTTCAGCCTGAAACATATTTGCCTAGTTCACATAGAATGTCCTTGAATTTACTTTGACCTTTCCGTTTGCAATAATAGCGTGTCTGTTAATAGTTTGCAAATAATAGTGTGCAGTCATTCTGAAAGAGAAAGTTCAAATGTGAAAGTCCCCATCTCACAAACTCAAAAAGTGAGACCAGTGTAAATCCATTCCCTTAAATACATGTTCTCAACCAAATCTAAATCTAACCCTCACCCCACTGTTTTCTGACAGTCAGGTCTGAAGAGTTCTGCAGTAATTGTATTGTTCTGCAAAAAAACTCACATTAAGTCACTGTGTCTGCCGAGGATTCTGACTGAACGTGGTTCTTGCACAACCTGAGCTTATGTAATTATTGTGAGAAGGAAACATTTTCACTCAAATATCTGCTTTGAACTTTGTTCCAGTTTTGAGTGTCAAACGTGAAAGTGAATCCAAAATAACGCAGAGTTCAAGAACCACGTATGAAATTCCTGGAGTGAGAGGGTCATGTCCTAAATGTCTCATTACAGTGTGATGACGGCAACAGTTCTACCAGCTGCAGATAGGGGGCGGGGGGGTTGTGTCGGCCAGATTTAGTGACCTTTGATTCACGATACACTTCAGTTCAGTGCATAGAAAAATGTGTTCATTTTAATTAGACTAAAGGGGCGGGGGGTTGTGTCGGCCAGATTTAGTGACCTTTGATTCACGATACACTTCAGTTCAGTGCATAGAAAAATGTGTTCATTTTAATTAGACTAAGTGACTGTTGAACTGTGCCATTTATTTGTTGACAATGTTTAATAGCACGATTATTTTATTTCAATAATTTGACAGTAAACAAACAAACTCTAGGTCAATAATCATGTTGAAGAAGTGTGAATTACTCCAAAGCAGCGGTGGAAGAAGTACAAGTAAAAGCAGAACCTGAAAAAGTAAAAGTATTTAAGTACCCGATTAAAAATGTACTTGAAGAGTAAAAAGTAAAAGTATTTCACGCAGGTTTTGAGATCTAATAAAGCTTCATATGTAGAGAGTTTGATACAGATTAGTGCAGAATTTTGTTCAACAGAAACAACTGAATCAGTTGTTTTTTTTCTAGATGTTTTCATTTGTTTGGTGACCAGATGGAAATCTATCAAATGTGGGACAGCACGTCAGTTCACATGGGACAAAGCCTGAAAATGGCCGACATCTTGTTGTAAAAGTGTGTGTGTGTGTGTGTGTGTGTGTGTGTGTGTGTGTGTGTGTGTGTGTGTGTGTGTGTGTGTGTGTGTGTGTGTGTGTGTGTTGTGTGTGTGTTTGTGTGTATTCATCTGGAGTCTGTTCATTTCTATTCACAACTTGTTCCTTGTCCCACTCTCGTCTGGTGAGTGCAAATGTTTCAGATGCCCTGCCACTGACTGCCCGGTGATGACTGGCCCCTGGATGCCCCTCCTGTGCCCTGATCCTGTTCTGTGGACCCTCCCCTTCCCTCACCTGGCAGAATGACCCCGACCCTCCCGTAGATAAGCCTCCCTCTGCTCCTTAGTCTTGAGTGGCTCTGGCTCTACAGACTTGAACTTTATCTGCAAATGGATGCGCGTTAGTCTGGACGTATCTGCAGCTGACTGTCCTGGTTTAGTCCTGGGTTAGTCCTGGTTTAGTCCTGGGTCAGTCCTGGTTCAGTCCCTGGGAGTGGATCTCTCCTTCACTGTGATTCCCCTTGAGGTTTGTTTTTCCCTCTAGGTTTCTTGGAGTTTTTCATGCTGATTTGCTTGTTTCATGTCGGTTTATCTGTTATTGGCCAATGTCTTTTTCACTGTTTGACTTTCTAAATTTCTGTTGGTTAAATCAATGATCCTCTTCAGTCCTAAGAGGCGAGATGTTGTTGTGATTTTGGGCTTTTCAAATATAAATTGTGGTGAGTTTGAGCGGCCGCGCCATAGACCCGTACGGACCGCGCGCTCTGCCCCGGTGACCGCGCGCCCTTCTCGCGTGTCTCCCCCTTCACTTCACAGAGCCCACTCGCTCCCTCTCGCTCCCTCTCGCTCCCTCTCGCTCCGACACGCGGTGTTGACACTAAACTAGTGAAAGCGGCGAAAGCCCGTGTCCGCTGTAGAGCTGAACATCTGCTGATAGAAAAAGCTTTTGCTGCTGAGAGAAATTTGACACAGCCCCATTTGCGTGATGCGAGATTTGAGTTGAAAACGATGTGACATCGGGTCATTTGTGCACTTTTGTTTGCTCAAATTATGAACGTGTTAAAAGACTTTTCAGCAGGTCTTAAACAATAACAACAAATACATTTACTTTTCAGATCTGTTCAAAAGCTGTAAAGCTGCAGCTGAAAACTTTCTGCAGATACCTGCTCTCAAAGGTACTGAAGTAAAAAGTATCCACTTTAAAATGTTCCTAAGTACTTTAGTACTTTGACTTGGTTGTGTCCCACCACTGTTCCAACGTTCAGTTATAAATGACCAGGAAAACAACCACATGCGCTTGTAAAAGAAATCAAACGCAAACACCAAACACAGAAGCAACGAAGAGCCACCGTCTGTTTTAAATATAGCGCAGCCATGACACACTTAAAACACATGACACAGAATAAACAGCCACTGACCAGAACACACGCTCCTCTTCAGCGTCGTACGGCACCGTCTCCGGCTACGAACTGGAACAGCCGAGTCCCTGTTACAGATCATCTGATACTTTCACTTTCGAAATGAGTAGGCGGCATATTTACCCCCAGACGCCTCCGCACAGTCTGCGGATACTGAATGAAACAATAGGCTATAAAACAATAAGGTTTAAGCCATAGCGTATGCAAACTGTCCCGCAGCAAGAATAAGACAAAATCAAACACGTTGTAAAGAAGTTTATTGGAGAACTGTAAATGCCAAAGGTACAACAGTGACACCTGGGAGTCGAAGGCAGGTAATGCTTGATCAGTAATACGAGTTTCCAGAGTGTCTGCCGGATAAAGGACTGAGAAATGAGCAGTTAAGGTCACTTCAAATTTAAGTTTCTACAACTACACTAAAACAGCCAACAGCATTTCATTGAAAAATACAAAACAAGCAATTCAGAAAAAAGAGTTTCTCTTTTGGGCTGACAATACTGGCAAATTTACAAGCTTACGATTGTAAAGGCAAGTCTACAAAACAACAATTCAGAAAAAAGAGTTTCTCTTTTGGGCTGACAATACTGGCAAATTTACAAGCTTACGATTGTAAAGGCAAGTCGTTTTTTTTATTCTATATTCCTGGTAAGATCAAATTGAGAACCACTTTGGCAGTTTTGTCTCAGAAACAGCTTTCAAACCAAAATAAATTAAATAATTCATGCAAAATGACCAGAATGGCACAGTAAGGATCATTAAATTTGACGATAATGTTCATGTTTTGTCACATTCTCACAGTAAATACCAGATTGCATGCAACGTGTAGCACAGCGTAAAAAGCCCAAATGAATTCAACTCGACTCTGATCACCTACAGCTTGTGCTCTTCCACTGACGTTTGGGCACATATAAAAAGAACAATAATAACAGCACCCCTCTTGGTTTGGCACAGGCGACTCTGGATTAAAAAAAGACATAAAGTGCTTTTAACCAAACAAGAAATGAACCAGTAGAAAAAACGTTATCATAAGAGGTGTTGAATAATGCACTTCAGGATGTAAACAAGGATTTCACTATTCCAGGACCTCAGAGTAGATAACTACAGACACGATGAACACGGTAATGAAGCAAGATGTGGACGGAGGTAACGAATGGCTGCGAGGTTTTCATCCCAGAATAAGGCTGGATTTGCCCCCTGGGGGGTTTCTGCGGCCCGAGGGGGCACCGGGCTCCTCGGCCGGAGACGCCTCTGCCTGCTGCTCGGGGCTCACCTCGGCACTGGCGCCGTGCTCTGAAAAGAGGTTAACAAATTATATTTTTACATTATCATTTTTATGTCCAGCCGGGTTTGACGGAGGCACTCACCGGTATCGGCGCAGGACTGCTCCTCTCCCTAAGACGTAGAGAAATAAGTGAGACCGTGTTTTTAAAAGGATTATGAATATACTTGGAACAGGAAGCGTATTCACTGAGAAAAGTTTCTCCGTGTGCGTATTTTCCCCAGATCAAATGTAGAGTTTCCTTGGTTTGATTTGGACTGTGTGCTCACGACATCTGGGCAAGTGGAATGTAACTGGTTCAACTTGAATGATGAAGTTACAAACAGTTCATTATTAAGACTTTGTCTCCACACACAAACATTGGCATATGGTCCAAACAGGGCTGTTTCTCTGTACAAAGTGCGTGAACACAAACTCAGTCTGAACCTAAAACGGCTGTAAATGGGTGAGGTTCAATCTGGATTCAGCGCAGCTCAAGTACAGCTGTGGGTGTGCCTACGGGCCAGGAGCTCGAGGCCAGGAGCTCAAGGCCAGGACACAGGGCCAAGGACGTAGGGGCAGGGGCAGGGGCGCATAATGTAAGCGCTTTATTTGCTGCACTGAGATGGAGGCACCACTGCATCGGCACCAGTGTAGGTGACATTTAAGATAAGCCACATTTATTATAGGCCTCTGCCATGTCAGCAGCACCAAAGTCCGTTGGAAAGTTTATCGTTAAAGTCCACCTCTTCAGATGGTTTTTGGGTTTCAGTCTAATTGTTTGGTTTGAACCAGAGCTATTCACTCTTACTCAGTTTTTCACAAACGTCTGGGATTTTTGCAAATTTTACCGCTTTTACCGCTCTCCAGGTAGTAGTGACCAACTTCAACAAAACCCATCCAAGAACAGCTCCTGGCTGACATGAGGTTACCACACTTCAGAACTACTCATTTGTTACGTGTGCCAGACAGAATTATAGAAGACTCAATGAGCCTTCTGTAAAAAGAGTGTTTTTCCTCTCACAGAATATTGTGCTTACAGTTGCAGCTGAGTTGGTGGTGGACTGGTCTCTTCTTCTCAGTGGAGCTGAGGACTCCCCACAGAGCACACCAGTGGGCTCCCCACCTGCAAAAAATATTACATTTGTGTTTCAACAGGTGTGTTTTTTATATTATATGAAATTTACCAAAAGAGGAGCATGGAACAATTAAAAAATCCACAAAATAACACTGAATCCTGTGGTTCAGTGTTGAAAAAACAGGAATAAACTTTGAAATCTAAAAGTTAAAGCTAAGTAACAAAGTCCATTGACCTCCTCTTCAAAACTGTAGAACTGATGCCCAGCCTCAGTGTCGTTTTAATGCTAAAATTAACTGCATGACACTTTTGAAAACCTACCTTTATTACCTGGATTTTTTTATTGCAAGTCCAGACTAGGAGGCTGAGTAATCTTTTAGTGTCAGTGCTCAGGAATGTCAAACATGAACCAGCCAAAATACAACTGCACTAAGTTAATGATGGGAGAATGTGACATGTTCAGAAACTCATAATTCATCTTTACAAACGATGTCCCATTTAACCTTTGGGATTTAGAGTTGAACTACACAAACATTATTATTATTATTATCATTATGACTTGTCCTGAACATTTGATTTTGAACTTTTGTATTACTTTAAATTGCTGTACGATGACCTTGGGTGTCTTGAAAAGCGCCTTAATTGACACATTTGTATTTGCATTCCACACTAAACGCACTAAACTATCCTGCATGTGCCTCAGCCAAATGACTCCCACGCATTTCCTGTTTGTTTGTGTGTCGAAATTGCATTCGGATAAAAGAAAACATTTTCCAGACATTAATTAGTGTGACCTCATGCTTTCGCTTATGCCCGTATTGGGTGGACGTAGCCATGTTTTATCCGTGGGTTGTACCTGGTGGGTTATTCCTGCGATTGGCATAGGGGTCCTCGGGTTCAGCGAAGACACTGGAGGCCATCTTGTTTACTCGAACGGGCTTCTCCTCTTCATTACCAAAGGATATGTTGGATCCACCACCAGGAGGACGCAGAACCCTGGGATAAAAAGTCATAATTAATGCCTCCATTTATCTGCACGTTAAGGCCAGTAAAACATGCCCCACTTCACTGAGGTCATGTGCTTTAAGAATGACGTTAGAATCAGTAGGTAGTAATGTACCATCCCAGAAAGGTCTATAGTTGGCTAATAGATCAGGACCAATCTAGCCTTCCCTTTGTCTCAAACGTCCTTGAAAGAGTTTTACTTAAGCAGCTTTGTCACCACCTACAGGCTAATAATTTAAGTTTTCCAATCAGGATTCAGAGCTCACCACAGAAACTGCACTACTTCCAAGTCACAATGACTTGTTATTAGCTGCTGACAACGGACTTGTCTCAGTCCTGGTTCTTTTGGACCCCGGTGCAGCGTTTGACACCATCGACCACAGCGTTCTACTGCAGAGGTTAGACTGCGACAGAAGGGTCGGAGGGGCAGCGCAGCCGGTTTAAATCCTATTTAACTGATAGATACCAGTTTGCTCATGTAAACCAGAGCTCCTCGCCGTGTTCTAAGATAACCTACGGTGTGCTGCGGGGTTCTGTACTCGGTCCAATCCTGTTCACACTTTATATGTTGCAGTTTGGTAATAATTTCAGAAAACACGGTATTAACTTCCACTGCTATGACGACACACAGCTGCACTTATCAATGAAACCAGCTCAGACTGATGGAGTAGACAGACTTTGTGCCTGTGATGATGATCCAGCTTCTTAACCCTGAAAAAAAACAGAGGTCATTGTTCTAGGCCCCAAAGGTCGGCGAGACTCTGACCACAGAGTCACACTGGACAGTGTCAGTTCCAGCTCTACTGTAAAGAACCTTGGAGTCTTATTTGACCAAGAGCTCATTCGCTCATTCACAGCACATATAAACCAGGCCCGTACAACAGACTTTTTCCACCTGCGTAATATCGACAAAATCCTGCCTAAAAGTGGTGCTGAAAAACACATCCGTGTTACATCAAGTCCAGATTACTGTAATTCCCTACTAGCAGCGTGCTCTAAAAGCTCTAGGAAAAGATTTGCACTGGTTCAAAATGCAGCAGACAGACTCTTAACAGGAACTGAGAGAAGAGCACATCACCCCAGGGCTGGAGTCTCTTCACTGGCTTCTGTCGAGTTTAAATTTATTTCTAAAGTCCCTCCTGACCATAGACTGGGTCTATATATATATGACTGTATGTATGTGTATATATAGACTATATACAGTCTGACATATAAAGCCGTAAAGGGCATGGCCCTATCGTATCTACAAGATGCTCCAGCACCATATCAGAGTACTGCACTTTTAGTCCTGGTCACATCTGAGGCCTGCCTGTCCTGGTTTTGTCCTGGTTTAGTCCCTGGTTTAGTCCCTGGTTTAGCCCTGGTCCCATCTGCCGCCTGCCCGTCCATCTCCTTCACTGAGGTCCTCGAGGTCCTCGAGATGCTTGAGGTTTCTCTTTTTCCCGCTGGATTTGTTTGAGTTGTTCCTGCTGGTTGGTCTAAAGCTC
>KN475895.1:0-15774 GCA_000787095.1 Periophthalmodon schlosseri
AATATTGAAAACAGACATTTCTGCAACATGCATTAGCAGAGTTACTTGCCAAATGCCTCACTCCACAGCAGCTACCTCGTCTGTGAAAATCTCTATGTGCATTTGGTGCAGAGCAAGTGTTTTATGGTGGGTCCCCTGACAGGATTAAGACGTAGATCCAAGTGCCACAGGGACAAGCATAAATTCTTCATCTCCCACGGTGGACCCACAAATGCAGGAGCTCAGGGAGTGTCCTTGAAGTATGAATAACATCACATGTTCAGTGTCATCTGTTATACAGTAATGACACGTCGTCAGAGCAGACCACCTCCCATGTGGCCCATAACTCTGAGGCCGAGAGAAATACCTGCTTCAGAGAGCATGCATTTTCTACAAGAACCTGTACTTACGAACATAACATACAGCATTTTGCAACAGTGTAGCTGGTTTGAAAATGATTTAAGAAAATATAGAATTGCATTGTTTCTATTTAAGAGCTGGGACAAAGCCACAGCCAAATCTCATTCAATTTACCTATAGATATGTGGATAAAAATACTAAGTTCACTATTTTGTTTTAACAAATTTGTTTTACCATTATAAGCTCTAGTAGAATGCTTTTGTGACACAATATTAACCCATATTTACCCATGAACACAAAAATCTTGGTTACGTTTTTCAGCACTAAACATACTATAAACATTTACCCATGTGAAGACAACCAGTTGAGTACTGTTAGCACTTCTGGCAGTAGCTGGCCAACAACATGATTTGTTTTGCAGAGCTGCAGTAAACCCTCTTCCATGTTTCCTGGGAGTTTCTTGCAGAGGGCAGCGTAAATCTCTGTAGTAAAAGCCAATTTGGATTAGCTCTACTTTTTAGTCAGGTACCAGTTTAAATTTACAGCACTTTCAAAACTTGTTCTTATTCTCTAAAAAACAGCTTTTACCTAAAATCCATCAACAAAATATTTAACTGCCAAGATTACTTTTGCTATTCCCTGGACTGTTGCAAGAACAATTTACAGTAGATAATAATAATAATAATAATAATATTTTACCCACTTTCATCACTATACGGTATCCGAATGCTGGGGCTATTTCCTTGCATGTCTTTTTGGCTTGTTTTTCAGCGGTGAGCTCATGCACACATCCTGAATAAATCTCCATTTCGTCTGCTATCTCATATCCAGGCTTCAGGGGGCACAAGGTATTAGTCTCATGATGCTGGGCTTGTCATGTCTTTCCCCCAGCTGTGATCTGCCTCAACTCTTACATTACAAATAGCTGGAGGATTTTTCGCCCTCTTATCACATTTGCCAAGCAGGCCTGTTTCTTATCGGCTTTCCCCGCTCAAGATAAATGGGCTTTTGAAGATAGGAATAAGAGAGGTTTTTGCAAGCTAATTCCAGAGCCCCATCTGCAGTAGATTACAGATATAGGTGCCGGAGGAGCGAGGAAAGATATGTATTTTAATATGTAGGTGTGTGGTTAGAGGTAGGTATCCACTCGCTCGAGGAGTGATTGGTAATACAGTGTCGTGCCGCCTACAAGCCAAAGACATCCAGAACTAACAGGCAATAAAGAGATAATGGACTGGGGATATTTTATGGACACTTTATTACAGTTACAAGGCAACCCTATGGAGAACTTAATGATTTTTACAAGGTGTGTTTTCTGTATAAAAAAGTGCTCCTAGAATTTAATTACATTTTTTCTTATTTTATGATATTAATTAATTAATATCCATAACAGTCTTCCGTAAATGTTGATATGTAATAATGATGTTTTGGGACATTTTGTTTGCTACAATTATCAACAAAAGTGTTTTATTTCTCTTACCAACTACATAATCAACAGGATATTTTACTAACTTGTGGTTGTGTTTACATTTTATCTGTTGCTTATTTAGATACACACTTTTCCAATACTACATGATAACGACAGCATAATCAGTGTCAGATGTCAAACACAGCCATTATAAAGTGAGATGTGATATTTTAGATTGAGAGCACAACTACCACCGTTAAATCACCAGTACGGTCTGCATATAGCACGGATTAAATGAGGATACAGCCGCTAGTCCCTATGGAAATATTACACTAATGCCCAGGGAGAGCATAAAGTAGGGCAAATCACGTTAAGCTCGCCATGCGTCTCCTATAGAAATATGTTATTATAGGCATTTTTTTACGAATCTTTCCAAGAGTCATGTGTCTAAAATAACTTCTCCTAATAATAAAGGAGGTATTCTTTTGGGTGCAGCCTAACACTGTGGCAGCCTCGTGTCATATGAGGCCTAAGTGTTGAACTAATATTGAGAGGCGACATGTGATCCTGCCTGACCTTGATGGTTGAGATTGGTGGGTGCGATGGGGAAAGAAAACCTAATTAAACAGCTCCTCCCGTGGCTGAGCGGGTCAGACACGGTGCGCACTCAGATTGTGTTTAGCGGATTTAAAAGTCCACGGCAATAGGCGACGCTAGACTGCAATAATGCGCACAGACGTGTGACAAAGATTAAGATATTGCAGCGGAAAATAAACGAGCAGTTGACCTGACATTTGTAGGAGGATTTTGGAGCTTTAGCATTTTTACGCACAGGGGATTTTCGTATTTTTCTGTCCGTCTATTAGATCTACAAATCACAAAATGCACAGGGATATGCAAATAGTAATTTTACACAGAATACACGAGGTCAATGTGTTTTCAAGCCGAGTCTACACTACTTAGAATAGCCGCGTCGTCGGAGAGGAAAATGTGCCTGCCATCGCAGAGACAGGCGGCTTTCACGGAACAGTCAGCCAGTGTTTCTTCAGTACAACCCCAGTTGACAAAAGCAGACCCTTCACCTATCCGTGCTCTATTCTAACACCAAGTAATCATTTCGAATATAAAGGCAAATGTTCCCTATAGATCTACATTTTTTAATGATTTTGAATGCTTACCAATTCTGTGCATGCAGCTCGCACACGAAGAAAATCCACATCGTCACCCAGTCCGTAGAAAATAAAGCAATCACAAAAACATCGACGCCAGCCTTACTGGGGTTAAATCCAACACCGGGCAGTTGATAGTTCGACGGGGACGCGTTAGGAATAGAATGAAACACAACCTGCCGGAACAATAAGTCGTTGCTTGAACGATCTTTTCCTTCGTCTACGAGAAGAAAGATGACCAGTTATGTGCAGGAAAACCAAAGGAAACCAGTTTGTTTCACTTCACGAAAGTTCTGAAGGTAATTCTCTGTCTCCCGGAGAAAGCACGGCGGGTCTTTCTGGAGCTACGGCACCGCTGTTGCGACTCCAAGGCGGACGGTGAAAGCGCCACTGACAGATCGTCCACAATAGATTCCCTTAAAACATAAGCTCAAGCTCAAATGCAACAAAATACATATCCATTGATCGCGATGCTTTTTCTTTGTCCTTTGGGTGTAGCATGTGAAGATTATCCAAATAGTCCGTGTCGATATTGAGAAAAACAGAAGAAGTTCCGAAAAACGCAGTGCGCTCCGCTCCGAGCTGCTCTCCGTGTGCAAGGCTGGAGACACTGGGCTGCACTAAGCGTCAGCCTGTGCCTCTACGCGCGCGCCTGTGTGTGTGCGTATGCGTGTGTGTGTGGCAGCAGCTGTTGAAAATGAAGACGGGACGAGACCAGAGCAATCAATGTACGAGGGCTTGATCTGATTTGTTAACACTATTCCCAATCATGAGGACACATATTTTCAACCTTATGTGCACTAGAGGCGCCCATTCATTCTTTATAGAAGAGCTGTGCAGTGCAATTTCAAGGCATTCGATCAGGTCAGTGAGCAACGTATAACAACTGCCAATCGAACTATTGCTATTGTTCAGTTATATTAGTTATGTCACTATCATAATTCAAAAATATATAAATAGCATTATAGAATAAAACTATAGCCTTATACTCCTGCTTGCTTAGCACAAAAACTACAACTGAAAGCATGCCCTATAAATATTGTGTACAAAATGTCTATTCTTTCTGTTCTGATGCCTAATTTGTCAGTGTTATGTTTATGCTATTACAACTTATTTCCATGCCTGTTTTGTATATTATATAACATATTATGAATTTAACTACTGTCTATAACTATAGCCCATCATTGTTTGTGTAACTTTTGCTGTAGGGTGTAGTCCAGATGCAAACTTTAGACAAGAATAGTTGCAAGATTCTATCACCAAAGAAACACATGTCTTTTTGGAAAGATTATAGCTACACTATGACTTAGCTATACCACGATTACAACTTGTATTTTTAGCCCTATGAAATACCCCAGCCTTTGGGAAAAAAACACAACAGTACAGTATAATTCCCTTTCTATTGAATCTCTTGCAGTGATTTCCTAAAACCTCTGCTTGCCTGGGGAATATATAGATTGACATCAGTTGTGTCTAAGCTTGCTATACCCATCTGCTTCTCACTCACATGTAAGGACGTTATTCCTAAAATACAGTTAAGAGGCGAACTCTGAGAGGCTAAAGAGGGGGAGGATGTAGCTCTGACGTCTGCTACAAAGTTAGCCCTGTGGTTATCATGTTCACTCTTATGACCTGCTTAACTTAGCCCTGATTGAAGTCAGGTTGAAAGAGGTTTGAAGTTTGAGTGAAAAGCCAAGCCTGGAGAACATGAGGCCTTTGTTACGACTTCAACCTCCCCATGGAGATTTCTGGAGACAAGTAGAAGATTGTTGTTTACTTTCTGCCATGCTGCGTTATACTCCTGAGAGAAGAGCAGCCCTGAAACAAATCCTTTTTTACCATAAATACAGCTTTGCAAATGCATAAATAATTTGTACCTGCCATAGACTGGGCACATCCACATTTTGCCTGTGGGTTACATGCACTGTCTCACACGAAATAACAATACGAGTTATAGCCCGCTGCCGGTTTGTGCCAGGAATGCAAGACTTGTAATTATTTTCCAGCTGACTGTGATTAAGGGTCATCCTTATGCCTGCAGAGTTTACTTAAATCACACTAGTGAATTGCATACAATCAGAGGTATAGCCACAATGTATTCAGAACAAGTATTTTTTTTACTTCAAAGTAATATTATCCGGGTAGAAGTAAAAAAAAGTAGTCAAAAAAGTACAGAATGATCCTCCCTTTAGCTATTAGAAATAAAACTAAACTACACTAAACTTAAAAGTTAAAAAAGAAAATTTAAGCACTAAAACAAAACAAAAAACATCTTAATAAAATCCTAAAGCAAGTACATAAACAACAGGACACATTTTAAAAGAATTCAATTTTTTTCACAGAACAATTTGAAAAAAAAGTATTGTTTATGTAAATGTTACTCCTATGAATGCATCAGTTAATGTATCACTATTACAGCATTATCTGTCTCCAAAGCAAGCAACAAGACACACACTTATTTAAAATGGAAATCCCCGCCTACACTAAACTTACCTTATACAATGATTTCACTTATTTTTGAAATCACCATAAGGAGGTACATGGAGCACAAAACCTAAAAATATGGTGCATGTACAGTATGACTTTAGACCTGGGAACAGTCCAGCTCGATGTATAAAACAGTAAACCAGATGTTGGAGCAGAGGGGCATCATGGGAAACTATAGCCACAAAGATCCAATGAAACGAACAATAGAAGTTTAGGCCATAAAAGCATCACCACTCCTGAGGGTCAGTTATATTTGTAGCTCCCCTCACTCTTCCAGCACAGTGAAGAAAAACTGTACAGAAGTAATATTTGAACTTTTGACATCATGTTCAAGTATTATTGCAGAACTTTGGACAAAGCTGTGGAACTAAACAAGGAATAAACATGCAAAGCGTGTTAAATGAGGAGTTAATCTGTATGGAAACACTTCTCCCGCTGCCAGCCTTGCCACCTTAGCACCAGTGGAAGTGAATGAATAATGCTATGTAAAGCGTCTTTAAAGGTCCTGTACCCAATTTTTCCCATGTATTTGAGAAAAACGTGTCTTGCTTTTTAAGAAATATAAAAATTTTGCTTTTTAAGAAATATAAAAATTGAAAAATCTATATATAAATGAAATAAATCAATATATAAATTAAAGGCATTATTATAATTTTAAACTAAGGTTAGATCTAATTAAAGCAAAACAAAATGTCCACCTTTGCGCAGTGCAGCACATACCACCAGGAGAGCCTATACCAGTTTGAAATGAAATAACTGGAGGATGTTTTTTGCCCAATGTAATTTTTTTCCCTCCTTAAAAGTAGTGCATTTTATTCCAACTGCTTATTTTGAGCAAGTTCCTCTTAGCGAGTGGGAAAGTCATTAACACTTACTTTCTGTGAAGTGTTGCTCACATTTACAACAAGACTCGAGTTGTCAAAATGAGAACAGTATTCATGAGATGCAGCAGAAGCATTAAGTGGGTCCGGCTGTTGTTGAAAAAGCCACGATTTAATGTGCAAATTCTAGCGTTCAAAAAGTGTCAGGCCACGTCATTGACACTGTTCTAAGTGTTATTTCTGTCAAACTAACAGGCACATTATTATTTTCACAGTGAAATGAATACATAAGACAAGCTTTAGAGAGACTTAGCCATAAGCCGATAGAGTTACATTTAGTCTCGAGGTAGATGACTAGCCCATACAGCCTTTGAAATTGTTGGGTATATTTTAACCAGCTGTGGACTTCCCATGTAAGTTTAGCGCAGGAAGCTAATACTGCCAGCTTCAGGTCGCAGAACAGTTAATCTCAGGTAAGTCGGGCGTTGACTGAAAGGATCTGGTTCAAATATGTACCTTGTGGAAATAGAATATGGCTTACAATTGACGCAACTTCTTAAAATAGGTTAATGCAAAGAAAAAAGCTAGTCAAACACATGGAAAGTTTAAGCTACATGGGCCTATTCATTTGACCTTCATGTTTATACTCGTCAATTTTAGCACTTGTGACCGTTTTAAAAAGATACCATAATTGTTAAATGCTACACCAGTATATAAAAGTATATTTTCATCACTCTCACACTCATAAATACATCAGGATAAGGGCATGCCAAATGAACAAAAAAACTGCAGAAAGTGAATTTTGGTAAGGAAACCCCAGAGTAGAAAACTAAACTGTAAAAATAGTGTTTAAACATAAATATTGATCTTGATATGCAAAATATTCAGCCGATGAAAGTATTTTCATTTTTTAGTGAGTTGCTCATCTCACTGTTGTGGAAAATGATATGCCAGTCTACATTCAAATGATGGTTTCTTGTTTTTCTATTTTATAATGAGGCAGTAAAAACTAGTAACTAAACTGGACTTTGTGAACTTTTAACGAACTACCCTATATTTATGCAGCGTCTGATATAGTTTTCACACTTCAACAGCGGCATGGGTTTCTCTTCTTCAAGTTGGAATCTCAGCAATTGCTACTTTTAACGCTTAGTATTAGAAGTAATGATGGTGGAGAGGCACAACATAGGCAGTCACTACCAAAACGGAGGCCCAGTCATGTTTTATTCCATTTTATTTCCGCAGCTGTACATTGTAATTTTGATCTGAAGAGTGGTTGGCGGAAACCATGATTTATTCATTAAGGGGATCGAGTAGCAGAGCCCAACGATGTGGGAATGAGCACCTTCTTCGATGACTCCTATCTTTCAATATGGACAGCATTTCTAGGTCATCCATTTGGAGCGCCTGTACTCCAGAATACAAGTAGTGCTGGTGAGAGCGCAGGCCAGCACATGTTAGAGAGGCTCAAGCACTCTCATAACCCGACTATGCGTAAAGGGTATTGCCATCATAGAAGTTAGAAATAAAAGAATACATGGACAAATGGATACAGCTACTGTAATGTGTTATGGTGCCTTCCGTTCATTTCATATTCTCTATCTGCTCTTTGGGACGGTGGGTGTAAGGCAGTATTTTAACCATCTTGAAAGTTGTTCTCATCAAAGCCCTCGTGGAAAATGGTTCTGGAGGTTCCTGCCCGACATGAAAAGTCATCCTGATTGATCGTGGCAGTGTAGAACAAAAAGCGCCCTCCGCCAGGCACATTAAAAATGAATTTTCTCTGGGATTTGTAATGCTGTGCTGTTAGGGCACAGGGAGATGAGAGCTGGTAACTCTGCTCGTTTGCCTGTGGGGCCCCTGCAGCAACCGGTCCCAGCTGATCCATCCATCAGCCTTCAGCCCACAGAGGTGAGGGACTGTTTGAAGCCTCTCCTGGCTACCTTATCCCCCGGCTTAACTATTCAATATTGGTTGTTGCCGAAGATAATTACTCTCCATTGATGCTGGAACACCCTGGGCTAGCAGCAGCCATTTGCATTGCCCAGCTCCGCAGATCGATAAGGGAGGCAAAGCAGTTGGAAGCTGATAACAGTGTAGCGTTCGACTCGTGTTTGGAGGAGAGATGTTATGCTTGTATTCTGGTGCACCTCCAGCCTCTCAGGGCCTTCCTCCCCCACTCGCTGCTTGTCCAATGAACGAGGTAAAGAATGGCTTCCACTGATAGAATCAGCAAGGACACTGCTGTCTTTATTCTTCCTCCAAAAGCACGCACATGTCACCTTGACATTCTTTATCGTCTTCACAGCGCCGGCAGGAGAAAATGTGCAAACTAGATCTTACATTTGATACACAAGTGTTTATGGACCAACAGCTTTCATTTCGTCTCCTTCTGAGCCGTTTGAATGATTGACAGAGGCAAAAACTACATTTTACAGCTCTTGTCCCAGAAACGTGAAAACAGAAGGCACAACCTTGTGAGGTCTTGTTGCTGATTTGTCTTCACTAGGGTATAATTTACACTAAGAAAAAGAGATGGAAATGGAACAAGTGAGATTAGCAAGTAATTTATGTGCACTTAGCAGGGTGCCTACAATAACAACCTCTGATACGCTTCACTGCTGCACTCTGAGAGGACAGCCATGCCACTTGCCACTGACTTATGGAGCTTACCTGCGGGATAACCAAAGCCCACCAAATTATGCGTGAAAACCGAAGGTAATGATAATAATCAGAGCAATCTCACAGTTAACTGGCTGCTTCAGATGTGAAACAGAAAATGGAAAACAAGTGGTGTTATTTCCTTTGTAATAACATTTCCATTCCTCTAACGAGATAAAAGTGAATAGTGCGCAGCTCAGAAAGTGTGAAAGACGTGTGCTGATGAATTTTTCATGCACATTGATAATTTAACACAGACCACCAGTTTATTAACATTGTATGGCTCCAGTGGGTCTGAGAATAATCACTGTATAATGTGTGCCAAATGATCAGGTGAGAAGCATGTGTTTATATATGCAGTGTAGCAGAAATGTTAAAATGTGGAAAAATCCAGTTTCATGATTTGATACACAATAAAAATTATGACCTCATATTTAGTTAGCAACCATGCACAAAAGCTCCATGCTAATTTTTAACTTTGATATTTCATAACATGATTTGCAGTGGGCTAAACGTTTGCCAAAAATCAGAAGGTGAATGGTTCAAACCCCATCTTTTGTCAATGAAAGTTTCACTTAAAACAATCTTAAACCAATCTTAAAAAGTGGAGGAGTGAAAACTATTTGACGCTACAACATTTTTGGCCATCATCCCATCAGAGTCTCTGCTTTTATTTATATCTACAGTATTTTGTAAAAAGTACACCATGGTTAACTGATTAAATTTGTGCCAATCTTATAAGCATGGCATGACGGCCCTTAACGATTCATACATACTTTGGTGGCATCAGACAACCAGACTAACCAGACTGAAGATTATCACAGATCTTTTGCCATCTCTTTCCGCCTGATAAACCTCCAGTAACACAGACAAAAAGCCTGCAATAAGCCCAGGTGCTCCAACAGTTAACGGTATACATGACAGTATATTTGTTACCATGAGAAACAGGGCTGCTGGCAGAGTGGGAGTGAGATTAAATATAGGGTTAGCCGAGCAAAGGCCTAATCCATTCAGAGACAAATGCAAGGTCTCTGAAGCACATTTGCTGTGAGGCCCGGGGTTTAACAACTGGCATTATAACTCCATTTCTCATCATTACCTCGCTGCACTATTGCACCGTAATGCTAGGGTCAGCCTGGGAAAAGCAGAAGCGGTGGGGGCAGAAAGGAGATGATGGAAACCACAGCGGACGGGGAGGGTAAATTGTATACTTTCCTGGTGTATATTTCTCGCACGCTGCAATTTCAGACTTCGATTGGCTGCATATAAGACTGTAAATGCCCCTAATGTAAAAAAAAAAAAAAAAAAAACACGGCTATTTTATGTGGGATTGATTCAGCTGTACAGGCATCTAAAGCTGAAGATGAAGCTAGTTGGCATAAGATGATTGTTGACAGGTAAAGCTGAATATCTCTTATTTGAGGGAGAGTACGCCACCTGTTATTGCTTTGCCTTCAGTGTTCCACAGTATGGCATTAAACTTATCTATCTTGACTTTATTCAGTTACTGATGTTTTAAATGCTAAAAATACCAGGTGAATGTGAATGTCTTTTATTTGAGGGACTTAGTGAGCTGGATACATTATTGTTAGAAAAAAAAATAAGTTTGTCCTGAGTGCCACCTGTTATGTGTATTATGTCTTTGTTAAATTACTGATGTTGTAATTGTTTAAAAAATACACTGGAAAAATATGTCTTCTTACTGTGAGCGAGCTCATTTCATCACTGATCTGGCGTGTAACTTGGCCTTGTTGCGTCACTTGCTTGTCTCCATAGACAGACAGTCAGAGTATGGCTAATGAGTTTAATGCCATGCCTATGGAACATTCCATGGAAGAAAAGTTACTTTGTGCACTTTCAAATTCTCATGCTCAGAACGTCTTCATGTCTGAAAAAGTAGTCCAATGTTGGATTAGACATCTGCTGACAGAAGACACATATGGGGAATGAAGTTGTGTGTCATTGTGGTCTGATCAAACAGTTGTTTTGGGCTCTATATCAGGCAGATACCACAACACAAAAGACAAATATTCAGTGGGTGGGTGGTCATAATGTTATGGTCGATTGGTGTATGACAGCCTGCTATGGAAATGTACTCATCATAAATAATACAAGGCCTGATCTTTCGCCCCATATGTGAAAGGATTTGCAAGGGTGGATGAGCCAGATGCTACGACTGATTTAAGGAGTGCAGTGTATGGGTCTTTTGGCTTCCCATTGGATTGCACAGTGGGTCTCCAGTGTTACCAAAGTGTATAATAAGACCCCTTGAGAAAAAGAAGCAACTGGCTTTAAAAAAAGGACAAAACAACACAATCTGATTGCATTCAGGACCATATTAACATATCCTTTCACCACTGGAGGATGCCACAGCTGCTGAGGCCCCGCAATTTCTATTATGACTCCACGATTCCATCAATTATGACTCCAAAACTATGGCTTAATTAACTCCATGCGCAGACGGCATCTTTTCACAGGATATCATTTGAGAACAGCAAAACAAAATGGCTGCTGGCTTCCCTCACACTGCAAATAGAGGCCAAGATGGTGGTGGGTAGATTAATTTTGCTCTGCGCCCTTTTATTGATTCAGAGTTGTGTCTCATAAGGAGGTGGAAGAGGAACATTGTGCTTGAATTGCCTTCTTACGGATATGGAGACTTTCTGTGGAGAGCTGTGACCTTGGCCTGCTTTCAGACATCTATAAAGTGTTTCTATTAATGAAGCATAAGCAGCTGATAGAGTTAGCAAGTCTGCTAAAGTGATTACAAAATGTTGTTTTCGACTACCATGTAGAGACCCTGGTAATAGAAAAGTTCAGCGACTTTCTCATGATAGAATCAAACATGCAGAGCTTTATATTAACTCAAGTTACAACAGGAAACACGTCCCCATCAAATGGAGACATTATCAGAAAAGCCCCTCTGACAAATGCAAATCAAGACTGACTAAATTGGTCCAAATTAAGTTAGTTAGGAATATCACATTATGATCCAAAATAAAATGTCAACAGTAGAGTTCAAATCAAATTAAGGACAAAGTTGGCAACATCGACCTTGTCTTCATACCAACAAAGAATGTCAGTCTTTGATATGACCATAGCATTTACAGAGCTTCAAAGATAGACTGAGACTCACAAAAAAGTCTTTTTTCTCTACTGAATATCCAAATAAAGGAAATACAAACATTTTATTAGATTACTACGCAAGTAATGTCAAATTGATGATGAAGAGATGAAGAAATTAGATTTGACTGTTTACAGCCCTTAAACAGAAAATTGTGTTTATTTAATCACATGCCATTATTATATAAAGTTTTCAATTAGGTCTACCTCAGGCCACAGAATGGCCAAGCACTGAGGTCACTGCAGTGAGAATGAGAGCACATTTTAGTGCTGCTCTGGTTCTCAAACCTCAGCGAGTGGCACAGAGTCACCACAAATGAGTTAGGACATTAACACCAGTCAGATGGTTTCTATTTCAGCCCATAACTGTGTGTGTCACTACCTAAATTCCACATTATTAGCCCCTCGCCTGGCAAACTAATGGCTTCCACATCAGAGGTTAAGTTCTCAACCTAAAAATCTTAACTTATAAAGAACATTAGTGGAAAACGTCTTCTCAGCAGTTCTCAGCAAAAACCCATTTTCCAATTTGACCCCTTGCTCACTTGGAATTGATAAGTTTTAATTCATTTTGATGAAGACCTTGGTTAATCTGCGTGGCTCTTGCACATGTAATATGGATTAGTGCACTTTAGCCTGGAGAGCTCAGCCATGATGCCACAAAAGCCTCTTTGCATCAGCCCTGCTTCGCTCATCTGGCCACGGGCCCACCCTGACATCTGACCCCGCCCCCCCACGGGACACCCACTGCTCCACTGCTCCTCCCCGCGTCCCGAGAGAGCTGCCCCGGCCCGCCTCTGGTCCAAGCCACCGGGGTAGGGGGGGTGGATGGGAGACGGGGGCAAGGGCAAGGGCCATCCTCGCTAATTACACCAATGCAGCTCTGGGGACAGGAGCTGGAAGCCTTTGACATTCATTTCGCACTATTATTTCATCTGTTGGACCTGGGTGTATAGCTGCAGGGTTTTCCATCAAACTCTGCTCTGTGCATGGGATTCATTTGATAGACCTTGGATAGACTGGATACACAAGGCTCTCAATTTTCGACTCACACATAGACACAACATGATTATGCGTCTCTGTCCCCTACTTTACAGGTTATCTAAATTCAATAATGCGCAAATGCCCCAGCTAAGTGCACGCATGCCGCACAAAATTATGCTGCTGACATACATAGAGGAGGGACATGCCAGAGCTCTGAAAAACATGTCACTTACGGTTATTAGGAAAATGTGAAAATTATTATAGAAAGAAAAAAGGAAATTATTGGCAGCTGTAGATGTCAAATATAAATCTGGAACAAGAGTATTTTAGTGTGTATATTAAATAGTACCACATGGCTATGTCCTTGGACTTTAAGGTTTTACAGCCTGTTTAAGATGAGAAATAACTTTAAAAGACCAGGGATTCAAAATGGCTTTATCCAAGTATCCAGGAGATTTCTTGTGTAATAACTGAACCTCTATGACGGCTGTACTGCCTTACAAATGTTTTCTGACTGACAAAACAAAGTATTTATTATACCCTGCAGATGTTTGCTCCGTCTAGTCCCACAAAATCTGGACATCCACCCCGCTGACAGTATGTATTTCAGCAATAAAACAGCTTGTTTACATAGCAATCATGCCAAGAGCTGGGAGATTTCTGAAAAAGGGGAGAACAAAATTACACCAACCTCCCAATCCCACTTTAATAGAAAGCAGAGCAATGGCAGCTGACTATGTGGCTCCATCGTAAAGGCAAACAAGCATTAACTCCGAAGTTTAAGAGCCAACAACAGACGGTTTTTATCTAACGTCTTAAAGCTTTAATTGGTGCCTCTGTTATTTCCTCTTCAAGGGACCGAGCGAAACAGTAAACCCAGTTCTTACACAGGAGGGGCCCCACGGTTTGCAGTGACCCAGGATCCAGCTATAACCTTCGCTGGGGCCCCCACATCTGTGATCTTTACCAATTGAGCTCAAGAGGCTACGCTCCCCCCCCCTTGGCCCCCAGTTGCCAACAAGGAAGGCCCCTGAGCTAACACATGGGAGCTTAATCGGGCTGGAAGGGCCCTGTCAACCACTCTGCCGTGGAGTCACATATGGAAGTGACTAGGGCTGCCCCAACTCACCTGGGTATATCCATAAATCTCCAGGCTGTTTCCTTAAGCTAATAATTGTGGAGTGGTACCTTTATCTACAAGTCTGGAGATATTGTCTGGCCTATTTTGACCCTTACTGCTTGCCGTCTCTCCCACACAAAACAGGAAATAGATATCCGCGGTAAGAGTGATGACTAAATTGCACTGAAAACAGCCGTAGGTTGAGGTCCCCTGGAGACTCCATTTTAGAGCTTGACTTCTCACTCACATGTCTTCTCTGTGTTAATGTTTTTAGGGTTGGATCCAGTAGTGCCGTGGAAGTACTAAACCTGATACTCTGCTGGCTGGAGAATAAGCGCTCCTTTATGCGAAAGTTTACAGCACCATATGTATTTTCGATTTTCAGATTTATTTAGTGAGGGGCTCTGCAAGGCTCACAGGGGATCCATAAGGCTTAGTGCTCCATCGCCAACTCTCTTGTTAGATTTACGTCCTACAACAACACAAACAAAACTCTTGTTCCTCCCCCAGGAGCCCAGCTGTGAATCAGAGCTGCTTCTGCCGGTGCTCAACATGCAAAACAGGAAAAACAGTTTACAGAATACACTCAATTTCTGCTTAAACAGGGTGAGGCTACTTAGCAAATGGAGTGCTATGCTACTTTGACACCACACTAGTTTATTCTGTCCACCACATAACACTAATATTGAGTATAGGATGTATTTGGTGCCCTAAATCGATTGATAATGTGTGGCCTAAGTCTTGTCCTGCTTAATCAATTTAAAGATGCACTATGAAAGATTTTTCATAGATGAGTTTAACGCTACACTGAAGCTTTTCAGGCAAAGAAATAATATATATATGGAGACCAGCTGATGACAGAAAAGTTACATAGTACTTCTTTAAAGCCTGTTCCTTAGTCCAACCCGTGCACAATTCATGTTTTTATTCTCTTTTAATATAACCAAGCCAAGGAAGCAAAAGCGAAATGCTAAAGCTAATAAAATACTGTTATTAATTTGATTTGTTTCATATTCTGTTTGCAGGGCTATATCAATGGGTTTGTGATGTCATCCCAACCATGACTGACTGCAAGAGAAAGCACAAAAGCTAGTGATCGGAATGATGCAAAGCTTATCTAAAGGTGGGGCAGGCTAGCTATAATCATTTGCAAAGGCGAAGCGATGGAAGAGGTCTGGCCAACTGTGCCTAAGTGGGATTGATGTAGAAATCCAGTGAACACACATGAAGATCTATGTTAAATTCTGGGCTTGGATACAGCATGATCTGAGCTTTACACACTCAAAGCCCTCCATGCTTCCTCACTTTGTCTGCTCTGACACATTGAAGGATGTGCAGGACTGGGGTGCAGACAAAGGCCTCTCCCGGCTGGCCCATTAGAAACAGGGAGCCATGTCCAGAGCACCGGAGCATGTCCCCTTGCTCTCCAAAGGGGGGCTGTTTTATTAATGAGCCAATCAGATGTGTGTGCGGGCTGGACCGTAGGAAGCACCTTGGGCGGCCTGCTTGGTGAGCGAGTGTGGGGTAAGAGAGGCACTCCCCAGCCAGTAATGTAGTCCCTGGCGGGCTACAGTGGAGGCATATTTGACAAATGGACTCCTTTAGCAGAGCTGTGCCGGGGGGATCCTGGCTCTGGTGTTGGCTCACGGCTGGTTTACCTGC
>KN475895.1:17365-31586 GCA_000787095.1 Periophthalmodon schlosseri
TTCCCTCTCTCCCCCTCACTCTCCCTCTCTCCCTCACTCTCTCTCTCTCTCTCTCTCCATAGCTTTACAGTCGATTGCGGGTCAAGAGCAGGAAAACAAATGTGAACTGTGCACATGTGTCTGTCTGCCATTCCTCCAGCCAGAGATTACATATCAGAATGTTCTTTTGGCAGCACAGCAAAAGAGACAAAGCTGGAGAGAAAAAATCTCCCTAAGGTGCACAGGCCAGATCTGACTTCCTTAGAAAGGCATCATAAATTGTTTGCAGCGTTTGTTGAAGACTGTGGCTCATCTCAAGTGGACAGCGAGGAGAGATGTTTGAGGACAGGACTGGATGAGGTGAAGAGAAAGCAGAGGGCTACAGGAGTTTAAACATCTGGCTTTGCTGCTTCCTCCTCTCTGTCATCAGCGAGTCGGTCTGATCAGAGCACCGACACGCAGCAGCCCGGGGAGGTCAGGACTCTTTCTGAAGCAAAGTGCAGACAGGCATTTCCACCCATCACAGTCTAAGTGTGTGTCACAGCCCTCCATCATCCATTACCCGTCCATTGGGCCTGCTCCCTGGCTCGCCTGCACAAAGTGAATCAACCTCTCGCTGTGATGCTCAGAGCACCAGGGCCCTAATGTCTCCGCGTGTTGCCTCTTGTTCAGCACATACACTTTCTGCCTTTGATTTCAGGCTGTTCTGAAGGCTGATCGATCACAGGGTAAATGCTCCTAATCAGGAACAGGAAGTCGGCATGAATAAAATCCCAAAGATTATATCACTGGCTCCAGCTTTTTTCTACAGTATGTTATTATATGCTTCACCTACCACTTAACATTGTGTACAGCCCGGTGAGAACCTATGGCTACCGTAATGCACTGCCATTAACAACTGAACAACAGAAACCCAAGATTATGTGGCAATATACATAGTAGTAAATATATAGCAAATTCCCATTGTGTAAATAATAATAATTGTATAACCTTGTACACACTTTGACTAAAATTACTACACTAACCCCTAATTAAGAATATGAATGCATTTCCCTGCAGACTGGTGTCATTGGTGTCTTAGCTATTTATATATGTTACCCCTGTCATGTAAGGAGCAGTGAGTGGGAGGGAGGTTAATGAGCACCATTGACTACAATCCATATAAAATGAACAGAATGAGGAGAATATAGTAGAAAGCCGATTACATATTTTCCCATCTAAAAGAGGTTTTTGAACATATTTTTAAAATCTACAAGGGTATTCTCTGCACCAGTCCAAAGCCTGGTTAAATAGGGTTGCAATATGATAGTTGTACATGTCCGGAAGAACTCAGATGATTTCTTATGAGCACCATAAAGTCAAATAGATGATATTTGATATTTCAGATTTGAATCAGCAACTTGTCAAATTATTGTCCGTTTATTTATGCAGCCGATGTTTGGATTTGCAAAACCTCACCGCCAATTCCTCTGTAATTGCAGTACATGTACGCTCCCTTGAACACACAATTCCAAAAAGGAAACACGGCAGGAATTATTAATGAACAAGAATGGGCGAGGAGGGAGGAGCTAATTTCTTATTTATGAAACACTAACCAAGAGGCAACCCTCCTGACAGGCCTATTAATGATCTTTAGTGACCCTTAGGCAATTCCATCTCCCGCTGCATGTACCTGTCTTTCTGCTGCCCAGTTTCTGTAGAAACTTGCCAACCCCCCATTGCCGTCTTGGTCTCTTAACATGGCGGATTGCATCAAACCGGGGAGGAACGGATGGGATGGAGCGGTGGTGCGCGCTTGTAATTTGTGCAGGGGGGATTTAGACATTAAAGGGGGGAAAAGGGCTCTCCCGGGACCATGGAGTTGATCAGCCGTAGCCCTGGTGGAGCAAACCAGACAAATAACAAATGACAGCTCTGTGATTAAATCAAACCTTCTACTTTAAGTGTTGAAGTATCTGCCTGTCACTAACAATCTAGGGCTTGTTACAGCTCTCCCCCTCCTCCCTGGCCGGTGCACTCGGTAGTAGCCCCGCGTTTGACGGAGAGTCCCATCAAGCTCGCCCCGCCTCATCCTCCACTCGCCAGCCGCGCTACCTTCCTCTAGCCCCCAAAACACATCAATCAAAGCGCTCCCCCTGGACAACAGCCCGCCCGCCTGCCCGCCCACCACTCCTCCTCCTCCTCCTCCCCCCTCCTTGCATCCTGGCTAGCCATCTCTCCAGAGAGCGGTGACAGTGACACACCAGCCCTCCCCGCTGCATGTAAAACAACCTGACAATGGAAGTGAAATAAGATAAAATATAATAGACATCGCTAATGCACTGGATGTGAATAGGATCCGCAATTAAGCTTTAGTGCACCATTGAGAGTCATCCAGCGTGAACCGATGCAGTGCTAGGGCCGTATATCACCATACCACCATGTACCGCTACCCTCAAAATATTAGCATGAATATTTATCAAGGAACATCCATGAACCATTATCTTAACATATATGTGGTATGTAAAATTTTGGCTGTAATAAAAATGGGCATGCATAAGAATAAGGTGTCACATGGTCAAACTAGCGCACATGATATTAAAACACAGGCTTTATATTAGAGATCTTATCATGGTAGAAACTATATCCGTCTTGTACCAGCACATTATTGTTATACATGCTTCTACTGTCAATGATTAATTTATCAATTTTTACACTTAAGTAGTTGCAGAAGTGGTAGCAACTATGTGCTGAAGTTAGGCCTGTCACAAAACGTATTATATCGAGCTATATATCTAAGCTGGAACAATATATTTTAGGGAACAATATTTACTGTGTGCACATTTTCTTTGCAAAAGTTTTGGGATTTTTGTTATTTTTGTTGTATATGATAAGATTTGAGCAGTAGAGGGTTGAATAAGTCTATGGCTAATCTATGGCTAATTATCGGTTCATTTTGTCATTTATTTGTTGGAGCTCTGCCTATTTAAAAATGTTGTATACTGTTTTATTGTTATTGTGTCATAAAGTACTTTCAATATTATCGTCTATCGTGATATTTCTCTGTAGCGATATATCGTGCTTCAAAACGTGTTATCGTGACAGGGCTAGCTGAGCTTACGCAGTGGACAATGGTGATAAGTTGCACGAGTGACATAAAGCCACAATCATTTAGTGACCAGTCTTTTCCAATTGCCAGTTCATTTCTGCATGAATGAAGGCAAAGAGAAGCAACAATAAACAATACATGTTTTTATGGATATTTGTTATAAGGAAAAACTATCTTGTTTACAGTACTGCCTGTTACAAATAATACACTTTGTGATGTCTCTTTTAGCCTTTAAAAATGATCCTGTGACTGTGCCATACTTTCACTGCTAGAGAAAGAAAGGTTGTTTTGCGATCTATTTGACATATTCAGGGATAATTCAAATGGGTGTATTAGTTTGTGCAGGTAGTGGTATAGCAAAGAAATACTATCGTTAAAATGTGTAAAAATACTGATATATAGCAGAATATTATGTGTGATATATCGATTATCGCATGCATTCAAAACCATGATTATTTATTTATGATGCATCATGTTAGGTGAGGGACCCTATGATTCCCAGTCCTAATTAATATCACATAAGTAACAATACTCACAACAAGCTAGCTAGCAAAGGGGTTTTATTATGCTTTTTTTGCTGTATAACCGCAATCCTCCTTTTCTGCGTGTGCAAATACAGAAAGTAACCCCATGGTCTATATACTGTAGTCTATAGTGAAGCTAACCATCCCTAGAATAACAAACATTTACAACAAGTGCTATAACTGTCCACAATAATCTAGGCTAGGGACGTCCGCTAACCTTATAAAATGTCTGGCCGCCATGCCCATTGGAGCAGCTGCCAATGTGCGAACAATGACATGATTTAAGGCTAAATTAGTATTCATCACACCAGTCACAAGCCATTAATCTAATATCCAACATGAAATTATATGCAAATGATCACCCATTGTCATGCTACACCATGCGCCAATGCTTTAAAATGGCCACTGGTGCAGCCCTGTAAAATCTAATACAAATCTGAGGGTTTTATATGTGCTCAAAAATGAAATCAAATTATAATTACTTGCTATAAATGTTATTTCGGACAATGTGGTATTACTACTGTAGCTCTGGCTGTAGCTAAAATGGTCTATTGAAAATAGTATTGCAAACACATCTAACTAAGAGGGGTTAGGCATTTATACATCTTTCTTGTGCCTACTTTTTCTGACTGAGTTGCCCAAATGACATACATAAATAGCTAGAACAAAGCACCATTTTGTGTGAAGCCTTTCCGTTTATCCAGGCTTTGAAATGACACAAAAGCAGAATGACTAGCAAAATGTATTTATTCTAAGTATGATAAAAAGAGGGAATATACAAGAATATATTATAAAATGCTGCACGGTTGCCATTATCCTCTTAGAGTAAAACAAATGTATCATTTTAATATACTCACATTTTAAATTGAACTGCCACCATTTTTATCTGATATTCTAGTTCAAATAATCTGTAGTCCCACCCTGTTTAGGCTAAATAAACACTTTGATTGAGTGCCCACAACTCTACCTCGCTACAGCGGTTGACATTTTTATCAAGCTGTCAATCTGGCAAAACAAACAGCAGCTCCGAACAATGTTTTTCCACACCTTGCTGTTGTAAAAGGACACCAGAGGACAATTGTTTCTGGCTGCGTGCCCAGCTCTGAGGCCAAGGCCAGGTCCTGAGCCGTGTCGGGGAATATGCCTGGTGACAGATGCTAGGGAGACCCGGGCTACGCGGAGGTCCGGGGAGAGCAATTAGCACAAAAACGAAGCGGCTATGTCGTTAGCTGGTCTTTATTAGCCTCAGTGATCAGTTCAGAGGCCATTAGTCTCCTGTGATCAGTGCATTTCCTGCCACGGACCATTACTGGCATTTGTAACTGTGGCTTCTACAGTATTTCAGGTCAATTGTTAACAGGAATCATTTCACTGCGGTTTCAACTCTATTATTGATGTTAATAGTCAATATCATCCTAAACAAAACATGTTTGGATCAGTGGTTCAAATACATTTTCCCGTTTGTTTATGTTGACATGATCAACCAGATTTTTACACCTTATGTCCTTCTGCACACATCCAACGCTAGAATGTGGTAGTTTAAACTCCTCTCTATAAAAAATAAGAAATAACAACCAACCAGCAAAGCAACAAAAAGTTTGTATGCATGAAAGTAAATGTACTGAAGGCAAAACCTTTTCTCATTTCTATGCTTGAAATGTTCCGCAGTACGGCATAAAAATACGCCTCTGCAACAATTTAACATTTGGAGCTAGCTTGTGCCCACCCATATGTACCTAACTTGCTGTGTGTCATAGGGCAGAATCTCCACTCTTGTACAGGGTGAGATATCAGTAGCTGGTGGGGGGCTCCGGGACATCATCTTGTACACCTTTTTTCTGTCGCTGTGATGCATGCTGGGAAAAAGCCGCCCTCTATGTTATTCCTCTGTTTTGCACGAGTCCGGAGAGACTTCCCTGCTAATGTTCCCCTCCTGTTTTACAGCACTACTTCCTGGAACAGCCCCCCTACTAGTCATCAGATGCTACATTAAGGGAGCACTCTCAAGTCTTCCACTACCACTAAGGGCCCCTGATAAATAACTTATGGGGGAAGAGGATTCAAAACATCTCTCCTATTACCAGCCGCGATTCATTTTTTACAGTCCCCGGAGCCTTCCATCTGTCCTGCACTTCAAACGCATCTGAATGTGTTTCCCTATTCTCTCCACTGGGATGCATGTGAAGGTAGAGGTACAGGGAGTTTGGGCGAGAAGTGGGGGATGAAAAAGAAAAAAAAAAAGAATATGACAGGAGAGTGGGGCTTTGAGGAGGCGAAAGTGCCGAAAGCATCGCCGGCATCATCTTTGTGTCTATTCTCCGTGGAGGCATTTGAAGGAGCGGCAAAGGGAGGCGAGATTTGAGGGCATGGGATGAGCTGCCACTCTCTGTCAAATTATGCCTAAAAAATTCTGGTTATTATGGAAATGTCCTTCTTTAGTCTGGTCAGGTCTGCACCATCTACTGTCTGTAGGATTTTGTCTCTGTTGTCAAAATAAAATACTAACACATCAGTGACCTCTGATAACATTTGGACATGCTAATGTGCTAATGTTTAACTGGCTTAACGGCTTTTGTTGTTTCTTCCACTGTTCAGAAATAAGTATGGCTAACACTAAGAATACAGTTTACTGAAAAACAAGTGCTACCCTGTACCTGGTTTTTCGTATGTATTTGAGCAAAATTGGTCTTCAGCTAGTACAGACATATTGTATAAGCAAAAAAAGTCTGCTGTGTATTGTCTGAATCTATTTATAAAGAGTTCGGGAAGTGCAATGTTAGCATGTTAGTTGGGAATCTTGTGTAAAAACTCTTATAAAACTTAAGACAGTGAATGATAAGGATGCTCAGAATGCATAAGGTAAGCAAGGAATAACTTTGAACCACTGCAAACACTTTAAAATGAACTAGTTTTGTTTTTCTTGTTTTTAAGACAGTAAAAATCAGGCGCAGCACCTTTAATTACCTTCTTTTGGCTGGCTAGATTATGATAGGATATTTTATTGTGCTCACTATTATATCTATATGATTCCTTTGTTTTGCGTTGGTTTTACAGTCAATTCCATTCCATTCCTGAAAAACCATAATAATATCCAAGTTTGGGATACATAAACTGCACATGAACCTCCGTTGATGTATTAATCCCATTTCTTGCAGTACAAAAAAGTCTATTAGGGTGTCTATTCCTATAATCCTCCGCACTGGAAATCATATGAATGAAAGCACTAAGTTGGAAGCTGAAGGGTGGAGACCAATCCTGTGGAAGATGGCCATTTTCAAGTCACATAACGAGACAAACAAGCAAAGCGGCAGTGGTAATTTGATGGTGATGTCAGCTGTAATTGCCTTTGATGGGAGGGGTATAGGCAAGCACGGCCATGATGTGTGGTTCCAGAAGTGCTAGTTATGGAATATAAATTGGTGCTGCCCATTTACCCAAGGTTGAAAATATACAATTTTTTGAAAAGTGATTTAGTCAAACATCTTATCATCCTAAATGGATTTTATGTTGGCTGTGAGAGCACGCCTGGCGACATATCTCACCAGTTATAGGGGGACAGCACACGTATGTGACATGTATAGATTTTGATGGAGTCAAGATGGCTTTCAGTGATCCCTTTTATTGAGACCATGAATCTCGGAGCCTCTGAATCAGCCCCATTCACATCTCTAGCAAATTCAATTTAAGCTTTAGATCAAAGTGAAAAATGTGTGAAAGCCATTTACTCTGAGGTAATATTCAGGTATGACAATCTGATTTAACCACATGACTATGAATGTAATTACTACAGACATTACTTTCCAATAGCCCCCATGACCTCCACAGCCCAAGCTTGGCAACTAACAGCGCTTTTATCAGTCCTGTACACAAGAATGCTTTCAAAGGACCAACGGTGTAAGGAGAGTTTGGGTGAGCCTGGGTGAACATAACAAGCCGGGATCTACACATTTAAAGGTACTGCTTAAAATTTATGGAGGCATGTTTGGATGGGGGCCACAGTGAACAGCTTGGCCAGCTGAGCAACATCACAGCGGGGCGCCTAATAAGCCCCGCGCAATTTTTCACCCCATATTTTATCAATAAAAAAGCAGTTTAAAGAGCCTCCCCCCGAACCACAGCCGCTGCACTGCCTGCCATCTGGAGCCCTCTTTCATTTTATAATCCAACTGTCATTAAAATGCTTCTTGGCAGTTTACAGCTCGTTCCCCCTGTGCAGATGTGGAAGCGGTCTTCAGACGGGGCCCGCTGATCAAAGCACTCAGGCTGTCAGACAGAACACTTACCACCCCCGGGCCGCCTCTGGTCCTGTCCTGGACTTAATGCCTGACATTATTTATTTATTTCCCCACTTCACTGTTTATCAGGTGCACCGCTCCCTGCTGCGCTCAGGTCAGATCTGGAGACGGAGAGGCAGCAGTGGCCCGGGGCTCTGAGGAGGGAGAAGGAAGTCGTAGGCTGGAAATGCTGTTAACCAAATCACTGTAGGGCAGATAGGGTAGAGTGGGAGGAAATATCTTTGTCAGTTCAACAGTTAATATAGCAGTTTGCAAAATAGTGACACCTAGCGACAGTCTGCATAACCTTTACTTCTTTACTGTAAAAATGAACGCAGTGTTGGGAAGTAACTAAATGTATTGAACATATGTATTAATACTAATTTTGAGTAACTGTATTCCAGTACAGTTATTCTTTCATGAAATTTATGCTAAACTGCACAGTATTAGTGAGAACATTAGAAACACAGATTTATGGTATGTACTTTTTCCTTCTCTCATTTACCTAGTGATAAATAAATGCATTACAAACAGTAAAGCAAACCTAAAGTTATTTGGGTTTTTACACTATAACATAACAATAAACTAAATGTATTCAAAATAGAGTATACAGTATACAGTATATTTTAATGGTGGTACAGTATATTTTAATGGTGGTATTACAACATGCGGCTATATACATAAATGGACAAAATCTGCATAAAGCTAATATTACTTCAGTAAAAACTATTCTGAAACACATTTTAATCTATAATCCCATTGTAAATCAACCAACAACTGCAAACTGCCAAATATGCTTTTAAGAATTACTGCTCAGTTACAGGAGCTATATGTAGGCTTTGTACACTAATAACATGAGCGTTGTTGGCAGCGGCGCAGAGGTGGTGGCAGTGCGCTCTCGCTGCTGGCCCTGGCTCTGTATCATATCACAGTGGCACATTCACAGACTGTGCACATGCCCGGCCCGCGGCGCTGCCCGGAGACTGCACACCGATGTGGCCTGGCACGGCTGGCATGAATGCTCGGACCGGGTGTTGATTGAGCTCCCTTGAAGCCCCCGACGCACGCCGCCTTTGTCTGGCAGTTGTCCCGCAGTAAGAACTTGGGCCATATTCCGCCTGTCAGTGCCATGTGTTCGCTCCCCTCACAGCACAGCGGTTGATGCCACTCAAACCACCAGCATCACCATCTACCATCCCCCCTCCATCTTACTCTCTCACATCCTGGCCTCTGGCATCTCTGCAGGCACCCGGGATCTAGCAGGTCTGCACTAATGAAGTCAAATTAATTTAATGGATGCCCGGTGCCGCCTGTGTCTGTGGCGCTTGGCAGGGGCGAGGTTTTATGGGCCGTCTCTGTCTGGCTGTGGCTCCCCAAACCCCCATGCAGAACCACAAGCTGCCATATACCTCTGCAGTGCAGCAGGCCAAGTCACGGCTGTGCCAGTGCAACGGTTATGGCTGCTGTTCTTTCAGGTGCACAGAAGCAGAATTCAAGTCCAGAAAGAATCCAAACGAATACAACCACACATACACCTTAAACTAGACCACTTCCGACAGCCACAGTATGAGAAAAAACATTCAATATACTATATGGGGGAAATTGTAATAATGATGTGCCAATGAAAATGTATGGTTTTGATATCCATAAAATATTGGGTGTCTGTATTTCAGTCTGAGCCATGCAGTGCCATAGGATATGGGGCTCTCCACTTAAAGGTGGAGTACCTGACTTCATTCAACTAAATTAATACATTTCATTTTCCCCCCATATATTGTAAAGCAGCACTTTTACAAAATCACACTGCTGCACGGTGTCTGTAGCTAATTATTAAGTATTTTATCGATTGCCGTAAGTGTCACTATCATCGGCTGAGCCGTGCTTCACGTCGCAGACTGTGTAAAGCTAAAATATTCATGCATGTGAATATTAATGTGCCTGCGATTGTTTGAGCTAAGACTAGACAGATTTAAATACCTACTTTCACAGTTATTAATTAGGTAATACATCTTTAATAATCCCATAGTTGCTGGTATAAAGTATTTGAGCCATATGTTTTTAAACTTTAGACTTTTATTTTAACATTGAATATATATTTTTATGAAACACCATAACATAGCAGTAAATTTTGTTCCTTTCTGATTTGTTTTACAGTGCAGTCCAGTGGCAACCCTCACCCCTTCCCCCCCTGCCCCTACATCCAAAACCCCCTTGTTAACATCTAGTCCATGCTTTTACACAATAATTATTTTCTCTTCCTGTAATCTTTCCAGCCATGTACCTTTCCCTGGCTGCCCTAGATCAAAGCGCCTGGATCAGTGCACGGGGGACTGCAGTGGCTGGGGTTTTTGGCATAATTGAAGGCAGCTGGCCCCAATGTGTGCATGTTCTCCTGGGTTTCTCTGCTTTCCACATCACAAACATATTCACCCACGGAAAGTTCCTCGGCAAGCCCAAGTGACGTGCCGGCCTACAGGGCTTGAGGTCTGGCCGTTGCCCACCCGATCCACAGGCATCCCAGTGTTTAGATTGACTGGAGATGCTACAGTGGTAAGCTAAAGAAACAGATATGCCTGCGCAGTGGGTGGGAGGTGTTCAGTTATGGTCCTCATGGTGTTCTTTATCGTCTTTCAGTGCCAATGTACAAATCTAGACACAAGTCAAGGCCAATGTATGGATATAAAATATGAAATATAATCAAATTGTTCTAACCGAATGCAGACCACTGTTGAGACACTGGGCTAAAATTCCAACACATTTTGCAAAGAATTTTTTTTTTTTCTCAATAATTTCAAATTAATGTCCAGTTAGGATATTTAATAACTTGTGATAAAACCTATAATAAAGGGAATAAAAGCATTCAGTGACTTGATTAATGTAGATGACATGATTTCCTTATATAAAACTACTGAAACACAACCATATAACACCGACTCTCACTATTGTTTTCATATCCTAGTAATCAAAATTACGCAGTTAACAGATTTATTCCTGTCTCAATAAAAAAGTAACTCCCCATCTGAGTTGACATCAATTTCTATATTTATCCTAATTGCATTATGCCATTTTGTCGAGGAAGGAAAGGCGAGTCTTTTTTCATTAGAAGCCTTGAGTGGAAAAGCCAAGTCTGACACAGAGTTTGAGTTTGCCAGCTTTAAACACACTCCATGTCTGTCTTGCATTTGGAGCTCACTGAAAATGTGCAAGTAATTACAGCCAAACCATGTTTATTGAATAAAACCCACTTAAGCATTATGTTTATGCACGATCAGAAACACTCACATCTCACATCCACATAAGACTGTGCCGTTTTTCCTCTTTTGCACACAACATCTGCACCCAATATGGTGTCGATTTTGCTTTTATTACTCATGTGGAAAATGTATATAGTGCTTGGATTGTTATTCAAACATGGGACATTTAAAAACAAGCTTGAGTTGGGTTGCTTTTAGGGCATCGTGGACACATACTGAAGACATTATAGGCTTGGTTTAGAGTTTTTTGTGACAGGAAAATCTAGTTAAAGCTAGTCATTGGTCGATTATATTAATATAACTGCATTGTTTTTACATACACAGCTGAATTTCCTTTGCACTAGCTAAAACCTACAACGTGGTGTCAAACGTTTACCTTGTTAGCTATGTTGTCTTACGCCATACACCTAAATATATTGCATGGTCGATGTAATATGGCTCAGCTGGAGTGACAACTTGTTTGATATGGCGTGCCTTGCTTTCTGTATCACCGTATCATTGAACTGACGAGAACTCAAGCAGAAAATTGTGCAATCAAGCATTTCACCTTGGCCTCGCACAAAAAAAAGAAAAAAATCTCCGCCCCAAGACAGTTGTGTTGAAAACAGTGATGGACTTGGTTGAAGGTACAGGAAAACATAGCAAACCTTGGTGTTCATTGGAGCAACAAAAGCTGCTCCAATAACGCGGCGTTGAGCATGGCTGAGTGGTGACAGTTTCTCTCACAAGGAGTTAGCAGCTAAGACAGGTATGGCGGCGCATGTGCTATGATTTTTACTGAACAAAAGAACGCCTATTTGTTCTATTAACACTGCCTGCCAACAATAACAGCTTCACGGCGAGGAGGCACTAAGCGAGAGAAGATTACAGTCTAAATGCCATGTTTGGCTTTCACACCTTCTCTGAGCTGAGCAGTTGATGTGGCAGTTTGGCTGGCCACAACTTTTCTATTTCCATCACCAGTGCCGTCATCGGTGTTATTCTGTAGGAAAGAGGTTGCACTGCGGGGTTTAGTAATGCAGTGGCTATGTCTCCCTGACCCCAGATGACAAGTATTGTAAATGACAAGTCTCTCCGCAGATGTCAGTTGGCTGCGTCTGTTGGCTGGCCCTGAAGTCCGCCAACTCGTTCTGTCATCAAGTCGCGCCTACCCAACATGCACTGGGGCTGGTTCTTAACACTCGGTGAGTCCTATTACTCAAGACATACACTATACCCTTTGGGCCATTGGTGGCAGTAATACAGAAAAATAAAACTGCCAAAAATGTGATTATATTGGTAATGACAAAATCTTTGAAATAGGTTGTGTCAGATGGCATTGTTGGAAGCATTAGTTAACTGCACCAACAGAAATGTTGCTATACACTATGAATTTTTATACATTTGGTTTTGGAATCATGGTAAAGTTAACAACTGGCTAGGGCTGCTATCTTGAAAATTATTATACACAATACATATTTTTGCGTATTCATGTTATTCAAATTTCCATCAAAAGCCCATTTCACTGGGCTTGGGACAGGCACAAAAATAATAATCACATGATGCAAACAAAATTTTAAAAAGCACTATTAATTATCTGGTCTCTTGAAATGTACTACTGTGGCTCATTAAACTTTGACACCGCTGGCTTGTAACACACTCACAAACAACACAGCAGTCTTAAGAAGTCATTTTGGCCTTTATAGACAAATCCAAATGTGCTCCTGATCACCCCATACGTGTGCACTAAATGTACACCAGATGTGCATCTCCACAAGCCCAGCACACATGATTTGAAGCCGTCTAGAAATGAGAGCATGTTGCAAACAGCCCCATATAAATTAAAGGGATAAGTGTTTCCAGCTTTACTGTAATAGCTGCGGAGAAGGATTGTGAAACCACCTGAAGAAAATATATTACATGTTTGCATTTGGCACAACCACAAAGCAACAAGTCATCATTATTTCCCCGTAAAATGTTAATTATTTGGCTAAATCTAATAACAATCTAAATCCTTACCAGAAGGGCAAAGAAAATTGAGAGTCTCTCCTTGTTATGTGCGTGTTCTGTTTTATGTTACTCGAAAAGAACAATGTCGACCAAAAACATGAAAAAAGGAAGCTATAGACGGATGGAATAAGACAAAAGGTAGTCCGGAAAAATGACATCTCCATATTAAGGTCTGTGTTGCCGGCGTCAGTTCTAATTTGGCGGAGCCTGTGGGGAGCTGAATGCAAGCCGTCAGCTCCAGTCTCATCTCGTTCCTCCTCCATTTTGAATCAAGGCCGCCGAGTCCCAAGCTGGGGGAAAGGAATATTACTGGCAAATTGGTTTTAGATTAAAGGAGGTGGCGGGGCATTCTGCTTTCTCAGCTCTTTCCCAGGTGCACTTAATCTAATTTCATTAAAGAGATGAGGACGGATGATCACTTGTGTCGAAACATTAAGCCGCTGCGTTTTAGCCATGCATAAGAAAACGTTAAGGTTGTCAGTAAACCTGGTGGGTGGCCTGTTTGTTATTGAATATTATGGGGCTGAGCAACCAATGGAGGCCTGGCAGAGCTGCAGGGGGCAGAGAGGGAACGCACATGTGCAATCATACACATTAATATACATGAAGACCTACTGTACTGAGTCCAGTATAATATTGACAAGATGGGAATGTCTGGGTTTGCTTTTAGTTGAATTGTTGATAGATTGTAGATTGTACTTAATAACAGTAAAAAGTCCATCAACTTCCTGTTCAAATCTGCAGGGCTGATTGGCGTTCCTTACTTCCTGGCCAAGTAAGACTTATCTCGATTTAATGTATTCAAAATAGAAAGCTATTGACTCCCAGTGATTTGGCATGTTTTTATGTTGGATATAGTGTTTGCAATCAGCCATATACTGACTACACTGGCAATGTGAGTGAAGCGTGTTGCTCAGGGGCCCAAATACACCATTTCAGGGTGGAAATTGAACAGTTAAACTCTCCATACTGTGTGTCATTCTGGTGAAGTTTCTAACCAAGACAGCATTTACAGTTGAAACCAGAAGTTTACATACACTTTATAAAAAGACACGTATGCTTTTTTTCTCCCTGTCTGTCATTTACTTTTAGGTCCATTAGGATTACCAAAAT